>JADRCD010189156.1:9128-34170 GCA_019843815.1 Montemys delectorum
AAAAAAAAAAAAAAAAAAAAAAAAAAAAAATTGCTGGTGATGATGAGAGAAAAAGAGCACCCTTTTTTACTATTGGGAAAGTGAACTAACTCAGCCATTAGAAAGTTAGTAGTGAAAATTGTTCAAAAATAAAAATAAAAATAAAACTTTTAGCCAGGTGTGGTAGCTCAGGGCTATAGTCTCAACACTTAGGAGACAGAGGCAGGAGGATCACTGCAAGTTCAAAGCAACTCTTCACCTACATAGTGAGTTCTAGGACAGTGATAGTAGCAGGACCTTGTCTCAAAACTCCAAATCAGGCTGGCAAATGCAGTTGTCGAATAGCTTGATGACCTGAGTTCAATCCCTAGGACCCTAATAAAGGTAGCAGACACACAGACACACACACACACACACACACACACACACACAAATTAAAAATTTAAAAGTATACTTTTGAAGAATACCTAAACCAACCAATCAGTCAATATCCCATATGATTCAGATATATCAATTATGGATAAATACCTAAAGAATCAAAGCCACCTACTACAGAAATATCTACATACCCAAGTTCAATGACATCAACCTAGGTTTCCCTCAACAAATGAATGGATAAAGAAACTATGACAGCCGGGCAGTGGTGGCGCACGCCTTTAATCCCAGCACTTGGGAGGCAGAGGCAGGCGGATTTGTGAGTTCGAGGCCAGCCTGGTATACAGAGTGAGTTCCAGGACAGCCAAGGCTACACAGAGAAACCCTGTCTTGAAAACAAACAAACAAACAAACAAAAAAACTATGACAAAAACAGCGACATATCACAGAGTCAAATACATGCCTGAAATCACAGTGCTAGAGTATTCTTGTGTGTCTGAAGCCAGCCAGGGCTATGTAACAAGACCATACCTCAAGGGGAAAAAAAAAAAAAAAAAGAAGAAGGAGAAAGGGAAGGAGGGGGAGGAAAAGAAGGAAAAGAAAGAGAAGCAGAGGAGGAGGTGTATGAACACAAAGCCATAAAGAATGAAGGATATCACTTGCAGGAAACAGATACACTGGAGACCATCATGGTCAGTGAAACAAGCCATCTCACAAAAAAATATCACGTTTCCCTCAGTGGATGGACTAGGGGTGGGAAGAACAGTAAGGACATGAGAGTAAAGAGAAAATATTCAGAGTGTGAAGGGCAATGGGGAAGGAGATGAGGATGTCCAGGAATAACAGGTGACATTGGTCACATCCTAGCATATGCTTGTACACCTGCCCTAACAATCAATATGCTAATAACAATAAGTAAGAGCCAGGCATTGGGCTGTAATCCCAGAGCTGGGGATAAAAGGGAAGGAGGGTCGTAAGTTTGGGACCAGTCTATCTGACAGCAGCTTGGCCTTGGACTCTCCAACCTTCAAAACAATGGTAAAGTTTCTGTTGTTCTAAGTTGTTGTTGAATATCAAGAGACCCACACAACACAGTTCTACCCAAGACCTTCCCACTAGTAAAAACAAGACAAGATTGACAAGGTGGCTTTATGGATAAAGCAAGAAACCATGGTCTGGAAACAAACAGATGGCACAGATATAATTACAAAGATGGGAAAAACCCCTAGGCTGGTACATCGTTCCACTTCAGTGAGAAAGTCAAAAAGCCTGGGGTATTCCCTCTCAGCCATACTAGGTATGAACCAATAAATAGTTTAAAAAGCAAGAAATTATAAGGAAAGATAGTATGCTGAAAAATAAGTCTATAGTTTCTAGCATATGTTTATTCAAAGGAAGAAAGAAAGAAATGGGGGGATAGGAAAGAAAGAGGAAGTAAGTTACTTCAAATGATCTACTTAAGCTTGCAGAAAAGTCAGAAGCTGTATTCATGCTAAGGTGGGAGATGTGTGATTTAAAATTCCTTGTATATTAACAATATAGGATAATTTCTACTTATTGATGAAAAGTATCTTAAATCTAAACTCGTGGAAATCACAGAATTTAGCATGCAAAATAAAGATGTACATTTTATAGAAATTCTGATTTTTCACAATTAACGAAGTGTCTGTTTTGTTTTTGCTTTTTTTCTGTTTTTTTTTGGGGGGGGTATTTTTGAGGGAGCTTTTTTTGTTGTTTTTGTCTTTTTAAGACAGAGTTTCTCTGTGTAGTCCTGGCTGTCCAGGAACTCACTCTGTAGACCTGGCTGGCCTCGAACTCAAAAGACCTGCCTGCCTCTGCCTCCAGAGTACTGAGGTTCTAGGTGTGTGCCACCACCGTCCCTGCTCTAAGTTCACTTGGAGCTGGACAATGCAACTTTCTGGGCCCCCAAAAGTAGTTTTCAGTCTTATTATTGGATAAATAACCATGTAATAGTCTTTGTTTTGTTTGTTTGCAATAAAGTCTCTCCATGTAGCCTGACTATCCTGCAACTCCCTGCATAGACCAGTCTGGCTTTGAATTCACATAGATGTGCCTGCCTCCATCTCCCAAGTGCTGAGAGTAAAGTTGTGCACCATCACACCAGGCTCCATCAAATATCCTTGACACTGACAACTACTTTTGAAGTACTAGAGATCAAATTCCAGGAGTTGTACATGCTAGGTAAGTGCTCTACTACTGAGTTGGCCCCAATGGTAACAACTTTACCCTGACCATTTTTGCTGTGTTTATATATTTATGTACCTGCACACGTGTGCAAGTCACAGTATAGTTGGCAGGAGCCAGTTCTCTCCTTCTGTCATGTAGGTTCTGGAGCTTGAACTCAGGTCATAAGGCTTGGCAGCAAGCACCTTTACTCACTGAACATCTTACCAGGCCCGTTGATTCTTGACTACTAAATTGCATGCATCCGTGCATTTTATTCTAAGTTTCTTTAAACCTTAAATACCTCGAGATTATAATTTTTGAAGATGAATTACTCAAGAACTATTAAGAAAAGCATCAATCTCTATAAACTCTTGTACTGACAATATAGGGAGTCATTCAGTTAATGATAGCTACAACCATGAAAGTAAGTCTTTTTGTTTGTTTGTTTGGTTTTTTATTTTGGTTTTTTGTTTTTAAAGATTTATTTATTATAAGTACACTGTCTCAGACATACCAGAAGAGGGCATTAGATCTCATTACAGATGGCTGTGAGCCACCATGTGGTTGCTAGGGTTTGAACTCAGGACCTTCGGAAGAACTGTCAGTGCTTTTAACCACTGAGCCATCTCTCCAGCCCGAAAGTAAGTCTTAAGTTAATGGTAGTTACAAACATGAAAGTAAGTCTTAAGTTGCTAACTCATAGTCAAGACCATCTGATTCTCTTACGTGTAGATTTACCAAGAGAAAACCACATCTACTAGGCTCCATTAGAAGACACTGAGAGTTTTTAACATATCCTACATGATAAAATTTATAGTCACCCAGGACCCAGTTTAAATGTGTCAAAGGCCAAAGAATGTCAATCTGTTTAATGACTCCAAACAGGCTAAAATTCAAAGAAAATGCATGCTGAAATCAAAATCCAAGTCAGAAATGACAGTGTACACATACAGTCCCAGTACACAAGAGTATAAAGCAGGAATATCATAAGTTTACAATATGAGCTACAAAGCAAGACCTGCCTCCAAAAAGCATTGGGTCAGTGAGATGGCTCCATAGGTGAAAGCCTCGAAACTGAGTTCAACCCCCGGGACTCACATGGTTGAAGCAGAGAACCAACTCCTGCAAACTGTTCTCTGACATCCACACACATGCACACGCAAACAAGTATATATTTTTTTTATTTTTTTAAAGCAAAATACGGGGCTGAAGAGATAGCTCAGTGGTTAAGAGCAGTGGCTGCTCTTGCAGAGGACCCAGCTTTGGTTCCTAGCACTACATGATGGCTTTTCAGAGAGTCTACACCTTCTTCTGGCTATACAGGCTCAAGGCACATGCATAGCACACATACATACATGGTGGCAAACACTCACGCACATAAAATAATTAACAATAAGTTTTTAAAAGCAAAATCAACTATAGTACAAATCATAAGTAGAAGACTTTACCATTCTCCTCTATGTCGGCTTTCTCTGCTTTTGAGTGATTTTCACGGTTTACCGTTTGTCGTGTAGCACAGACCTGTTTCAGGCCAAGGAAAAGGAAGAGAATGGAGGGGAGGATCTGTGCAGCCACAGCCTCCACAGCAGGAGGTCGGTTCTGCAGCTCCAAGAGCACGCTCAGTCCTATGATACACATCTTCCGGTCATGGTGTCTGCAAAATGTGGAAAACATACAGATGCAGTCACAGAGGACCAACTCCAGACCTGTGGTTCTCACCCTTCCTAATGCTGCAACCCTACATACACTTCCTCATGCTGTGCTGATCCCAACCATAAAATTACTTTCATTGCTACTTCATAACTGTAACGTTGCTACTGTTATGGATCATAGTGCAAATATTTTTGGAGATATTTAGTCATGGCACACAGGTTGAGAATCACTGCTCTAGAAAAACTAAAGCAATTGAAGCCTGTGTAAACCAAATTCTACAAACAGACCAACTGTTATCACCAAAGACCTGTGGGGAGAGTCCGGTGTGGTGGCTCAAACCTATAATCCCAACACTGAGGAGGCTGAGGCAGGGGTATTGTAAACTCAAAGTGAACCTGGACTGTAGAGCAATTTCAAGGCCAGTCTGGGCTCTCTAACAAGACTTGGCTTCAGGAGTGAAGGGCTTATAGAAGGCTGCCATTAGCCTTTGCCCTTGCTATAATACCACTTATGATTAATGAAAGAGCTATATCCAAACGTTGGTATACTGAGGTTTGCTCTAAGAAATGGCTCCTTGACAGCATAATGGAAAAAGTGAAGAGCTCTTCCCCCATACTGTGCTCTCCTAGCCTGGTCCTCAGGGCTTCTTGGCAGACATACTCCATCTATACCAACCCAGGGTGCCAAAAGCTATTTCAAAACATCAGCATCAAGCATGCTGACCTGGCTAACTACACATACATCTGCCATCAGCCTTTTCTGTAACAGATTAAAAAGAAAATTAATTCCAAAGGAAAATGATTGGTTAATTTAAATTAGATATTTTTTCTATGAAATATTTCTTTTGTTTTAAAATATCAAAATTAAAAGACAAAAGCTAGGAAAGAAAAAGGTCAGTGAGTAAGAGCAATTGCTGTTCTTCTAGAGGACCCGAGCTTGATTCCCAACACCCAAGCAAGTGGCTTATAACCACCTACACCACCAGCTCCAGGAGATCCAACACCTGCTCTGGCCTCAGAGCATACCCAAGCATGCATAGCATACGCATGGCATGCCTCCACACAGAGATACACACATATACATGAATAAAAATAAATCGTAAAAGCTCAGTACTCAGAATGTAGTGGCAGGAGGATCAGGTGTTCAAGGCCAGCCTGCGTACATGAGATCAGTCTTGAAAAGAATAAACTTAAAACCTACACTAAGCACTATATTCTGTATCTTTCTATCAGATTATACTTCTAATCCATATTCCTAATTATGTGGACTGGAGTGATGGCTCAGCAAATAAAGGTGCTGCTTTAAGAATGCTTTAAGAGGGGGCTGGAGAGATGGCTTAGCAGGTCCTGAGATCAAATCCCAGCAACCACAAAGTGGCTCACAACCATCCGTCATGAGATCTGACACCCTCTCCTGGAGTGTCTGAAGACAGCTACAGTGTACTCACATATAATAAATAAATAAACCTTTAAAAAAACAGAATGCTTTAAGAATAGAACAGACTCCTAAACGCTCCCCTCAGATATGCACATGCCATGGTACACATACACTGGCATACATACAAAATGAATAATTTTTTAAATATTCTTAATTTTCAAAAATTTAAATAATACACTAAAACAGTCCCCAAAATATGAAGATTATCTCGCAACACAGCTCTATATTAAGAAGTAAATTTCCTGCAAATGTAAAGGCACACACCCAAGGAAGTAATCGGTGTCGTTCATCCACTGGTTTATGAACTGCGATGTGACAGGTCCTGGGTTGTGTGGTAGCTGGACTTGCTCCAGTGTGTGGAACAGCAGTTCAGGGCTGTAGTAAAGAGCTGCGATGGCCACCTGGAGACACATTGTGCGCAGCTCACTGGTCTTGACCCCACGGGTTAATCTCTCCAAGACAAGTTGAATGAACAGCGGGATACACTGGAGGAGAGGACGGAAGCAAGAGTCACCCACATGTGGTGGCCAGGAGACTCTCTGTATCGTCAATAAATGAGTCTTTGTGACAATAAGTGTTTGCTTATTTCAATTGTGTGGAGGAGACTTTTAAAGATCTACATTTCCATTGAACTCAAGACACAGACATAGACATAGACAAAAAGTAATAGTTGAAGAAGTCTCTCCTTTTACATCCACACTGCAGCCAGCTGGAGATTGCCTATGAGCTCGTCCTTTAAAACAGTTCACTCAATCGGTCACTTCCATGTCCAAGGTAAATGACACAGTTGGGATTTATGACAATTTGGAAATAATTGAATGAGAGTATGACATGATCAGTATGTCTCCTGAAAAACAAAATCCTACAGCTACACCTGAAAGCCCAAAAACACTGAAAAAAAGGACTATGGTCGCCAATTCCCTGGCTGCAGTGCTAACCCTGCATATACCGCCCACTTAGATACTAAGAGTTCTTCCATTGGATCGTATCATATTTGTCTGATATGAACTACATTAAAAATCGTAAGCCATAGTGAAATAATATCTACTATCACATATATGTAAAGTCACCAAGAGTTAAAGGAACCTTTAAATTTTAAAATTAATATAATAATCATCCCTTCCTGTTGCATTAAAATAAGACTGAAAGTTAGGAAAAAATATTCATAGAAATATTTTATCTAATAAATTAAAGGAATAAATGAAAGATCACCACCAACAGCCCTGACAACACAGATATGATATACCGCCTTCCTGGTAGAAACAGCTCACAATGAAAACCTGATTCTGACAGCAGCTGACAGGAAAGAGGTTACTGTGCTGCATCCACACTAATGTTCAGTCACCTAGTGTCCTCAGCTCTTTTTTTTCTTTTTATGATCAACATCAATACTTTTTTTTTATTAGATGTTTTCTTATTTACAATATCTCCTTTTCCAGGTTCCCCTCTTAAAAAAAAAGAAAAAGAAAAGAAAAAGAAAAAGAAAAAGAAAATAAGAAAAAATAAATAAAATAAAACAAAAACAAAACTAAAACTAAAACAATCCCCTGTTCCCTTCCCCCTCCCCCTGCTCACCACCCGACCCCCTCCTACTTACTGGCCCTGGCATTCCCTACACTGGGGCATAGAACCTCCACAAGGCCAAGGTCCTCTCCTCCTTAAACTCCAGAGAAACAAATAATCCTATTTAAAAAAAAAATGGAGTACAGAGCTAAACAAAGAATTCTCAACTGACGAACACGGAGTGGCTGAGAAGCACCTAAAGAAATGTTCAACATCCTTAGTCATCAGGGAAATGCAAATCAAAACAATCCTGAGATCCCACCTCACACCAGTCAGATTGGCTAGGATAAAAAACTCAGGTGACAGCAGATGCTGGCGAGGTTGTGGAGAAAGAGGAACACTCCTTCATTGCTGGTGGGAATGCAAACTGGTACAACCACTCTGGAAATCAGTTTGGCGGTTCCTCCGGAAATTGGACAATAGTACTACCAGAGGACCCGGCTATACCACTCCTGGGCGTCCTCAGCTCTTTAGCACAGTTTCAAGCTTCCCAATCCCTCTGCAGCCCGCATCAGATACAAACCCACTGCAATAGACTGCGGATTCTTACTGACTGTCCAGGAGCTGGTCCAGAGGAAGACAACTATTCAACTTCTACCTACTTACGACAGTCGTCCAAACTGAAGTTGTCTCCTTTGCCCACGTCCTACAACTCTAAGTCAATGATGAGCTAGTCATGAAACCTAAGTTTCCACATTCCCTCTTTCTAACTCAGACATGTCCTTGTACTAGCATGATTTAAACACTTTCAAGACAATTAATATGGCCCTACGGTTTAGAAAGCAAAACCATTCCATATTTAACTTGGAAAACAATAGCCGGGCGGTGGTGGCGCACACCTTTAGTTCCAGCACTTGGGAGGCAGAGGCAGGTGGATCTCTGAGTTCGAGGCCAGCCTGGTCTACAGAGTGAGTTCCAGGACAGCCAGGGCTATTCAGAGAAACCCTGTCTCAAAAACAAACAAACAAACAAACAAAAACACTTGGAAAACAATAAAAATACACATTCCTAGGCACGCTCCAGATGGGCACACACTGGAATCTGTTGACTTTTGTCTGGCCCATTTCCCCTCGATTTGATCCTAGAAACCCTTTTGTGCTGTGAATGTCTATTAGCACCCATAGTAAGTGTGGGTTGCAAAACTGTGCTGCCACACGCTGTTGTCCATTAGCCTCCCTACCCAGAGAAGATTCCATAGGCAAAACTACGCTCTTGTCCTTTACCCAGCTCTCTCCTCTAATGCCTTCTCTTTTCTGATGTGATGTCTCTCTGCTTTCCTCACACCTACACCAGCCACAGCTTCCTTTGCTCATCGGCAGAAGATTCGTCCATTGGTAATGCACTCAGCAACCAAAACCCTGGTCTTAGACCTTGTCATTTTGCTGCTCAGGGTTCTCTGTTTAACTGCTCAGAGCAGGGTCTAAAATGCAATTTTTACTTTGTGAGCCACATATGATCTCCATTACACATGCTCCTATTTGTTTCTCTGTTATTGCTATTATTGTTGTGAATGTTTCTGAGTCATTGTTTTTTATTATTCAAATAGGATTTGTACGAGCAAGCACAAACTCTGGCTGCCTTTTTAACTGTCTATCAAAACGTAAGTACAATATCAATCAAGCATGAGCATTTTTTATGTAAATGTCCAGGAGGATGCTTTTCTGACATGTATCACCTGGTCAATTCCCCTTCCTTTGCATTGAAGAATGATGACTTCCAAGAGTTTCGCAGCATAGCATTCAGCATCTTCTCCAGCCTCTCCACACAGAACCTAGAGAGACAAGTTAGTTCAGCATTGAGTGCCACAGAGAAGTCGACGACACCACAGGAAGCAAACCTTGTGAAGTCAGTCACAGAAACCAGTTTTGCTGTTACAGGGTCTCTATGTAGCCCTGGCTGGCCTGGAGCCACTAGGCATCAGGCGCTCAGACAAGTCTACCTGTCTCTGCCTTTCAAGTGTCTACCATCACATTGAGCAGGGATCACTGATTTTATAAAAGTAACTTTCTGGGTGGGTGTAGTGGTGCACATCTTTAATCCCAACACTGGGAGACAGAAGTAGGCAGATCTTTGTTTGTGAAAAGGCAAAGAAAAAAGACATATCTTGCCATTTACAAGTGGACTATGGAGCCACACACCTGAGTTCAAACATGGTTCCAACACAGGAGCTCTGAGACCTGGAACAATTTACTAAGCAGCAGGCCCAGGGATAAAAGTGGGGCTCCCTAATGTCTTAAGCATTAAATATGGTGAGATACGCAGAAAAAGCTCTTAACAGCTGCTAAGCAAGAGATGCTATCTCTAGAGGTGTAGCCAGTGCTCCTGGACAAACCTAAGGAAACTCATTGTGTTGAGGGAGAAGGAGATGATATATAAACATTCTTAGAAGCAAGAGTGGTGGTAGATATGACACAAGACACTAGTCAAGAAGAGAAAGAATCTCTGGGAGGTGGAGTTGGTGCATACACATACAATTAAAAATAAATGTTTTTAAAATGCACAGGAAATATCTGGTGCACTGTAAAAACTTAATAAATATGAACTAGTATTAAAACTAAGAAAATGAAATATATGTCACCTACTTGACAAGAACATTGCTGGGAACAATGCCTTCTCTGTGTCTGCTAGACAGAACACTGAGCTGCTGAGGGGACAAACACAACTGCTGTATGCAACAGCTTTCTTTCCCCTATAACTGAGGGTTGAGGCCTGAAGACTGACAGGTGAGATAAAAGTGTTATCACAGAGCTACAGGGATTTTTTTTAAAAGTCTCAGCTTAGGGGCTGGCGAGATGGCTCAGCGGGTAAGAGCACTGACTGCCCTTCCAAAGGTCCTGAGTTCAAATCCCAGCAACCACATGGTGGCTCACAACCACCCATAATCTGACACCCTCTTCTGGTGCATTTGAAGACAGCCACAGTGTACTTACATATAATAAATAAATCATAAAAAAAAAAAATCTCAGCTTAGATAAACATTTGCATAGCTCTGTAAGCTCTTTATAATTTAAGTGGGACCCAAACCAGATACACAAATTACCAGTTTAGAGCTCTCACCAGCCCCCTGACTCACTCCCTGATAATGAGAACCATGGCTGCACTATAGCTATTTCCCGTCCCCAACTCCATGGCCTAACTTTTTGGTTTCTAGCTATTTGCGCTTTCCACAGTTTGCTTGCCAGCTTGATGTATTACAAGTACACACACACACACACACACACACACACACACATACTTCCCTGAAGGAGGTAAGCATGACTTAGTCATCAAAAAAATTCTAAGGTATAACCAAATAGTGGTTAAGATAATACAGTGGACAACTATGATGTCTGTGCACAATACATCCACGAATCATCACGTACTAAACTAAGTGCTGCTAACTTTTGTAACTCTCATCATTGTTTATGTTGTTTGTGCTCAGATTACCCTTCAAAGGCGCTCAGTCCGCGGAAGCGAGAGGTAAGGGAAAGAACGCCCTGGGAGAGAAGTGTACAAAGGAAAAGGAACTGGAGGTCTTGGGGCTTGATAGCTCTGAGTTAAAAGAACTGAGTCCCTCCGAGGGGGAGGACCTAGATGAAGAGGCGGCCCGCTGTGGGGAGGAAAGGTACCATCCAGATGGGCGGCAAAATCGAGAGTAAAAGAAGGCGGGAAATAGGAACCGCGCGGCTTCCCGGCCCGCAGCGAACTCCCAGGCAGCATTGGAGCAGATAGGAGAGGAGTGTTCGGTAGAGTCAGAAAAGGAGAGTTGGATACGGGGCCTACTATCAATCCTACAGTTAGAATTGAATTGTCACTTGTTTATCCAGTTTTTCAAGATGCACAGGGTCAGCGTTTTCATGAGCCTTTGGATTTTAAGGTTATAAAATCCTTGGCTGAGTCCATACTTATGGATCACAGCCTCTTTCACTTTAATTTACTAATGAACAGGCAGACGCTAATCACACAGCTGGGAATCAAGCCTGGGATAGGGATATGCTTTTGGGGCAAGGTTGCTTTGCTAATCAACAGACTGGTTATCCATTGCAAGTCTTTGAGCAGGTGAATCAGATTGGTAACAAAGGGGAGGTAAGCGGGAATCTTACAAAAATTTTACAGGGCACCATAGAGCCGTTTTCTGACTTTGTGGCTAGATTAGTAGAAGCTGCAGAGAGAATCTTTGGTGATCCAGATGCAGCCATGCCACTGACCAAACAACTAGTGTATGAACAGTGCACTAAGGAATGCCGAGCTGCCATTACTCCGTATAACTAGAGGCTTGGATGAAGGTGTGTAGAGAGCTTGGAGGCCCGCTAACCAATGCAGGAAACAGCTGCCGTGATGCAGCTGAGTAAGAACAAATAAATATCCTTTGGCAGCTAGCACAAGTAGGCCGCGAGTGGAAATATCCTGGCTTGTGTGTGATTTCCATACAATCCTCAAGGACAAGGCATCATAGAACAGGCTCATCGCACGCTAAAATCTTATCTAATAAAACAAAAAGGGGGAGTCGAGGAGGCTCTACCCTTAGTGCCACAAGTAACCGTTTCTATAGCACTCTTTACTCTTAATTTTTTAATCTGGATAGTCAGGGCCATTCGGCTGCTGACCGCCATTGCTTAGAGCCTGATAGGCCAAAAGAAATGGTCAAGTGGAAGGATGTCTTGTTTGACCAATGGAAGGGCCCGGATCCTATCTTGATAAGATCCAGGGAGCTGTTTGTGTTTTCCCACAGGAAGAAAACAACCCGTTCTGGCTGCCGGAGTGATTGACACGAAAAATCCTCATCACAGAAGATGGCTCCCCAGAGAATATCTCGGCAGATAATTCCTGTCCTCATCATGGCTCTCCAGAATATTAGATCTGTTCCTGACTCAAGGATTTACTAAATTTACCTCCTAGATTTCTTCAGCCTTTTCTTTCCTTAAGGGAAATTGGGAATCGGTCTGTTTGGTGTTGCCTTGTGTGCTGGCTTAGTGTTTCTTCTCTGGATGGTTTGCAAGCTCAGAGCCCAACAGAAACGTGACAAGGTAGTAATTGCCCAAGCATTTGCTGCACTAGAGCAAAGAGCCTCTCCCAATATTTGGCTCAGCATGCTAAAAACAAAATAAATACTTAAAAGCTAATGGTCAGCGAGACTTAGCTCTTGCACCCTGTGGGGTCTTATCCCATTGCACACGGGAGAGTGAGTCAAACTGCCATATGTCCTCGAGGCCCGCTGCCTTTGGTCCCTACGATGGGATTAGGCTGATGCCATAAACCAGGAGCACACCAATGAGTAGTGATCCAAAGGATCCCACCGATCTCTTGGTGCTGGTAATGGATAGCACATCAGCTAGCCTAAGACACGGGGCATCGGCCAGAGCCTATCTTTTAAAACAAAAAGGGGAAGATGTAGAGAGCCGCACCCGAGCTGGCAGTCACCATTATAAGATGGCGCCGGCATTCGGTGTCTTCTCCCTGTAACAAGTAGTCTGCGTATGTGCTAAGGGCCAGAGAGCGCCAAGTCACAGCCTATCCCGGGGCGTCTCATGAGGTAATGAGCAAACAGCCAATCAGAGGTGAACACGCTGCTCCAGGGCATATATATATAAGCAGTGCCTTTTCGGGGCTTGGGGTCTCCCTCTTGAAGATGCAATAAACGGTTGCTGCAGAAGGATCCTGGTGTCCGCGTGCGTTCTTGCTGGCGAGACGATGGTTGTATTAACTTAGAAAATTTCAAAGTTCATAGATATCGAAGTGACATAAGTATAACACATACTGTGAAACTTTCAGATTACAACAATCACAAACTCATTTTTAAAATGAAATTGACCAATCTATTCAGGTAAAGCAATATAAACTAAACACATAAACATTGTGAAGTCACATGACAGTTGACAGGATACACTTACCTTCCTGCACATTGTGAATAAGACTTCTAAGTGCTTTGGATTTGACAGCAGAGCGTTGGTGTCTACTGTCACGTAATTATGCAGGAGAGGCATCATATCTGGGAAAAGATCCAGAATCCCATTGAGACTTGTGTGACAGGTGCAGAAATGAATGATTCCCACTGGAACCACAGATCTGTCTCCCTTAGTAACCACAAATGTTAGGAAAGGTCATGATATACCTGCTCTATTTGCACCTAACACAATGCAGACTAGGAAGGTTAAAATTCTCACTGTTTTTCAGAATCATACTTCTGACCTTTCCCTGTCCCCATTCCCACTGCACTCAGCACTGCCCGACATACAGCCAGGGTCTCGCTGACTGTCCTCTCTGAAGCACCCTTGCGGCTTCCTCTCCTGTCAGAATGCAAACTGTTGAAGGGCTGCAGCCACCCACTGCTAGATGGCTGGGCTGATAACAGTGCTTAGGACATATCTGTGTTCAGAAAGTATTTACTCAATTTATACATGATCCATGATCTGGCTGCAAACTAACATAAGAAACAAGATATGTTACCCACCTCCTCTGACTATCAAGGGGCTGAAACACTGTTATAACCACCCATCCTTTCCTTGACAATAAAATGAAAACATCTGATTAGTACTGAATCATGAATTGTTAAGGGAAGTACATCTAGAAAGAAAAACTGTTGTACGATCAATTCATGCCTGTAAAGTACTCGAAGCAATCCTGCTGGAAAACTTCATATAAAATGCCCAGGAGCTGCCACATCTGCGGGGAGATGGCATGGCAGGTTAAATTGTATGCCAGGGAAAGGATTTCCTCATAGAACTCTAGAAGAGAAAAACCTCTTGTTAGAAATTGAGGAAACAGCAAGATTAAAGGGGAACACACAGAGGACTCAAACACATCCCTCCCATGTGTCACATGCTTCCCTGTACCCCTTCCTCAGTGACATCAGCCAGAGAGGCTGCCTTCAGCTCTTACTGAGATCTACCCTCTACTCAACAAAGTAGGACAACAATCTGCACATAGTACTGAAAAATATTTAAAATTTCTATTTTAGGATATGTGTAGTGGCACATGCCTTTAATTCCAGCACTCTGTAGGCCGAGACAGGCAGATCTCTTAAGTTCAAGGCCAGCCTGGTCTACATAGCAAGTTTCAGGCTAGCCAAGGTAAAGTGAAATCCTAAGGAGAAAACTCGAATTTCAGCTGAGGCATAGTGGTGCACGCCTTTAATCTCAGCACTTGGGAGGCAGAAGTAGGTAGCTCTCTGTGAGTTTGAGGCCAGCCTAGTCTATATAGTGAGTTTCAGGACAGCCAGAGCTACATAATGAGATCCCATCTCAAAAACAAAAACAAAAAAACAAAAAACAAAATAAAACAACAACAAAAATCAAATGTCTATTTTATAACAGAAAATAGTTTCTATCTTTAAGATTATATTACAAATTTATAACTGAACTATATTAGCATGCCTCTATCATATAGATTTAAAACTTATAAACAATTAGTAATATTCTTGGAGAGCTTAATGATACAGAGATAATATATATTACTATCACATTTTTGTTTTTATCAACAGCTCTAAAATATATAGCATTTTCTCCAAATTATAGAACTTACAGTTTGAGCAGTATTCTTCAGTTTGCCTCAGAATACTTTATACCTAATGTAAGTGAAGAGGCCCAAAATAATGTTCTGTATTCACACACCCTATCATTATTCTCAGCAAAACACATAGCTTTCTACATCCCAGACTAAAGCAATTTCACCCATTTCCTCTCTTTCCCTCTCCTTATCTTCCTCTCCTTCCCTCCTTTCTCCCCTTTCTTTCCTTCTCCCTCTCTCCCTCTCTTCTTCCTCCCTAACTCCCCACTATGGTCTCAAGTAGCCCAGGCTGGCCTCAAACTATGTAGCTAAAGATGGATGACCTTGAACTTCTGATCTTTTTGCCTCCACATCACAATTGCTGTCCTACCCATGTCGGTGTATGGGGTGTTGGGAACAAAACCCAGTGATTCTTGCATAGCAGGCAAGTATTCTACCAACTAACCTATGACCTATAACCCCAGTTCATCTCTTAAAATGTAAATATTGCATTCTCCAGCCTTTAAATTTTCTAAAGCCAGAAATTCTTCACTGCACACATTAAGAGTTAACTGTTGAATTTAAATATGCCTAGCTATTATCAGAAAGCTGAGCTTTAAGTTTAAAGAAAGCAAGTTCCTCTTTCTCAAAACTGTGTACCTCACTAAGTTTAAAGGCCTGAAAATTACACTCTAAGTTCATCAAATTGAAAAAGAAATCTCAGTTTACCTTTTCTCCAACCTCTGAACTTACCAATGACATGCTTCTGTAAAACAAGATCAATGATTCGTAGACAGATGTTCTCCAACTGCTGTATAATCTAAAGATAAATTTTAAAGACTCTGAAACTCACTGTGATCATTCTGAAGTTAACAAATAAATTAGTGTCATCCCAATGAAATATCTACAAGATATTTTTTGAGAGTGGAAATTGTAATCTTCATGGGGAAACTAAATATGAAAAATTACAGGAAAGTTCTGACAGTCAACAAGAAATAGCGATGCAAGTTAAACCTATGGAAAATCAGAATTAGATACCTCCTTACCTCACAATCTATACCAAATAAATTCCTTATGGATCAAAGATTTCTATATAAAAAACCATAACATAAAAAAAAAATACCAGAAAAAGTACAAGAATCCTTGTACAACCATAAGGAGGTAAGGAAAGTCACAACCAAAACAAGGACTTAAGACACTAAGGCACCTGACTGCAAAAAATATCAAGTATTCCTGTACGAGGACGTGAGCAGATCAAGACAAATGACAGAGACTAAAATACTGTCGAGTGGTATCACAAATAACAGATTCCCCTTATACACGAAATCTAACAGAAAAACATGTAAAGCCTATAAAACAAAAAACCTCCAGCTCATGAAGAGATGGTCACTCTCACCTAGGGTGAGATTACAGACTGAATACAACAGCTAAGGTTGCATCAGAAACGTGGGGTAGGAAAGACAGGTGCTCCGATCTCAGGAGTACACACTCGTATGTAATCTCAGCCAACATCCCCTCAAGGAATTGGCTCACAGACACTTACCATTCCCGTGACAGGACTTGGAAAAGGCCATTCAATGCAACAGTATATGTAACACTAACAACCAAATATTCATTTAACAGGGAATGGCAGTATCTACTCACTAGTGTTTGGCCATATCAATGTGACACACATACAAGAGAATTCTATTAAAACCATTAAAACCATAGGCTTACTGACTGGTATGGAAGAATCACAAGATACACTGCGTAAAACATGTCAGTTAAAACTACTGCATAATATGTTGTTATGCAGCTCTACTCTCTGAGCAAAGCAACTGCCATCTCCACCAGATTGGCTGTGACGGCCTGCACGCATCCATCAGGAGCAGGCCTATCAACTATTGACACTCCTCACAGGAGAAGATGGGGAAAAGCATTAGACTCAAACCTGAGAACTGTCCTAGCCACCTATATTCAATTCTTCCCTAAATACACACGGCCTTAGTGTCTTGGAAAGGGGCTAAAGTATATAGGCTGAGGTAGGGAGGGCCTCTCCATCTATGAGAAGCCAACACCCATGCAGAATGAAGACATTCCAGTGAATGTGTGTATGGACTCCAGGTCTTCCTCCCAACACCCCTTCCCCACACTTAGCATTACAGAACACAGCAAGACCAAACCTCAACACATCTGTCCTGTGAACTGAGCTGGGCTCTCATACACTACTACTAGCTGCTAAGACGTCGCTCCTGCTTATTCCTTAGCTTTGAACTTCCTCTTAGTAAAAGTGAACTCTGGAAACTACACTTCTTTCAAAGAAAAACACACCTATGGTTACTTAGAAAGGGCAAAATTTGGAAATCTAATATGGTACCCAAGCAGGTTTATTTTTATCTGATGTTTTAAGGATATTGGCAGAGTCTAAATTTTGGATCATTTGAACTTCAAAATAATAGTTTAGCATATAGCAAGTTATCAAACTGTACCCTAAAAATCATTATTTCAATTAAATTAAAAAAAAATACTACAGGTGGGCTGGAGAGATGGCTCAGCAGTTGAGAGCACTGGCTGTTCTTCCAGAGGTCCTGAGTTTAATTCCCAGCAACCACATGGTTGCTCATAGCCTTCTATAATGAGATCTGGTGCCCTCTTCTGGCCTGCAGGCATATATGCAAGCAGAATAGCGTATACATAATAAATAAATAAATCTAAAAATAAAACAAACACTTAAAAAAGACAAGTAAAATTAAAATTGAATATTAGAATATGCTCTAAGATTGAATTGTACATTTACACAAAAGTGTATCTCAGCACTGATTTTCAACTTTCTTTTGATTTTTAACTTTTATTCATTTAAAATATATTTGATACAATAACCAGGCATAGCAGCATCTAGTTTTAATCCCAGCATTTGGAAGCCAGACACAGGTGGATCTCTGTAAGTTCAAGGCAAGCTTGGTCTACAGAATGATTTCCAGGAATAGCCAGAGGTACACAGTGAGACCCTGTCTTAGGAAAAAAAAAAGTCGGGGGTGGCGAGATGGCTTAGCAGGTAAGAGCACTGATTGCTCTTGCGAAAGTCCTGAGTTCGGATCCCAACAACCACATGGTGGCTGACAACCACCCACAATGAGATCTGATGCCCTCTTCTGGTGTGTCTGAAGACAGGGCCAAAAAAAAAAAAAGAAGTCTGATACAGCAGCTGGTCATGATGGTGCATGTTTTTAATCCTAGCCACTCAGGAGACAAGACAGGATGGTGTATCTCTATGAATCTGAGGCCAATCTGGCCTACTATTGTATATCTACTATGTAGTGAGTTCTAGGTCAGGCAGGGCTATACAATGACACTGGGCGTGGGCATATATATGCATGTGTTGAGGAGTTAATAATTGAAAAGTCCTGAGAAGATATTTAGTTAAATTCTGAACCTTACTCAGTTACTCCAGTCATCAAATCTCTTCTTAGAAGTTGTAGTTTTGTTTTGTAATCTGAGATTTTTCTATTGCCAAGCTAGCAAAAAGTAAGTTCACGTATTTGTCTTTCATGAAGATGATATTTTGCTGAAATCTTGTCCCTGGCCGAGTGTCAACAATATCTGCTTTCTTCTTCCATCTAAGGTCCCAGTGACTAACCAGAGTTTTATTCTACTACAATTATCCTAGAGAACCATTGAGTTTATTGAGCTTACTTAGATTGTGATGCTATGAAACCTTATCCCCAAGTTATTTCTGATTGGTAAATAAAGATGGCAACAGCCAATAGCTGGGCAGAAGAGACATAGGTTAGGACATATGAACAGAACATGGCCCTAAGGGCTGGCCAATTGGAGTTAAGAGCAGCCCAAATGAAACACAATAACTCGGGGTTATTGATAGAAAAGTAGATTCTAATAGCATGGAGGGTAGATATCTGCCCAGCTCTTGTGCTGCTTAAGGCTTATTGTAAACATATAGGCCTTGTATGTGTCTTTTATCCAGAAACTGAGTTATTAAAGGTGAGGTGGAAACCCCAGATCAGGATTAAAAATTTCAACAATACAGATGCTAGGCAGTGCAAAATTTCCTGTAGTAACTGCAGACCCTGGGTACAATGTGCCTTCCACATACATGTACACACCTACATGTAGACACATATCTATAACTAAAATATACATATATATATATATATATATGTAGTAACTAATGAAAAGAGAGGCTATGAATTTGAAAAAGGGCAAAAAGGAGCGGGAGGGTTTGGAGGGAACCAAAGGGAGAGAGAAATGGTGTGATTATATGATAATCTCAAAAAGAGAAATACTTTTTAAAATTATTTTTTAATCTGTGAAAACTTTAAGAACAGGTGACCAGGAGAGCAAATTACAGCTCTTTACATATATACAGCTCTTTAATTATGCAGAAGGCTTTACATTTTCATCTGTAGGTATGAAGCCAGATGTGATTTGCTAAGTGTGCCTCAACCTTAACTCATGCCTCCTTTTCAAATTATAGTAATTTTGTTTTGTTTTGTTTTGTTTTGTTTTAAAGATTTATTTATTATTATAAATGAGTACACTGTAGCTGTCTTCAGAGACACCAGAAGAGGGTGTCAGATTTCATTACGGGTGGTTGTGAACCACTATGTGGTTGCTGGGATTTGAACTCATGACTTTCCGAAGAGCAATCAGTGTTCTTACCCGCTGAGCCATCTCATCAGCCCAAATTATAGTAATTTTGAAGGTTCAACACTACTTGAAGTAAAAAAAAAAAATTAATAGCACATTCAAAAATGCAAAATGCTTTCGTTTTCAAATTTATGCAGTTTTCTCTCTTCACAATACCCATGCTTGGGAAAACTGGATTGAATGATTTCTAAGGTCTTGTAGAATTAAAAATAAAGGTGAAAGCACAATTAGCTTAAGTATAGCCACTCTAAGCTACTTTGTTCTGATTCACTGTTATCAAGAAAACCAGAGTTTCAATACGAAAACACAAAAATAGAACACTGAATACAAAGATTAAAGATCCACTTAAAGGCCTTCAGATACAGGAAGGACTGCACTATTTATTTCAGCAAGCTCCTTGGGTGCCTGACAAACACAGGATGAACCTGCAGTCCCATGGCTAACAACATAGTATAAAGAACTGCCACCTGCTTCCCACACCCTCACTTACTGAGCAAATCTGTCACTACTAAACACAGCAGTCTGTACTCACAGATATAATGAGCACATGGCTAATTTTCTTTAAGGAAAGGCCATGTTCCACTTGGGAAGGAGAACTGTGGGTTTTCCTGGAACTCACTCTGTAGACCAGGCTGGCCTCGAACTCAGAAATCCGTCTGCCCCTGCCTCCCAAGTGCTGGGATTAAAGGCGTGTGCCACCACTGTCAGGCTGCATTGTGGGTTTTCATCGGGAAAGCTGACATGTGACAAGAATGACCCAATGCAAATCTAGACCCATAACTGACCATTTATGATCAGGTACAATAACCCTGAGTCTCCCGACCCTCACTTCTGCTTTTGCAAAGAGACTCTGATACCTATTAACATTCTTGGACCAGCTAAGTACTGAATAGAACATCCAAACTCTTGTCCCTGGGCCTTAGGTGTGACTCACCTGGAAGAGTGATTGCCTAGCATGCATGAAGCTCTGGATGCCATCCCCAGCACTGCATAACTACATCTGTTTTATCCAAGCACAAGGGGAAACAGGTAAGGCCTGGCGGATCACCTAACCAAGGCCATCCATGGTTACAGAGTAAGTTTGGGGCCAACCTGGGTGGCTGAAGACCTTGTCTCAAAATTTTAATTCTATTTTACCTTAGTGTTCCTCTGAGATTTGGATGTCTTCAAGTTTTTGCTTATTCCTTACTGCACCTCTTACATTACAACTATGTCCCTTTACTAATACTGGCCGCCGTAATTAAAAGCTCCATCCTTCTCCACTAAGATTAGACTGTGGGTTCCTAGAAGTCACGACTCTTGTTCTAGTCAATCAGCAATTCACAGAAACCTAGCCTGGTACACAGAGGATATGATGACCTGAACCCAGGTTAGTGCAAAGGCTTATACTTTTCACTACAATAAACATGCAATTTCCCTCCTCAATCATCTTAACACATTACTTTAAAATTTGAAAGCAACTTATTTGCTTGTGTGTTTGGAAAAAGGGTTTCACTACCTAGCCCAGGCTGGTCATGGACTGCAATCTTCTTGCGTAAATGCTGACGTGAGAACAATTTTGGTTTGTTTGTTTGTTTTGTTTTTTTCAAGACAGGGTTTCTGTGTATAGCCCTGGCTGTCCTGGAACTCACTCTGTAGACCAGGCTGGCCTCGAACTCAGAAATCCACCTGCCTCTGCCTCCCAAGTGCTGGGATTAAAGGCATGCGCCACCACCGCCCGGCTGTGAGAACAATTTTTAAAACTTACTAATATAACTAAATATAAATCTTTAATACCAAGACCTGGTGAGACAGGTCAGCAAGTAGGATCACTGCTCATTGTGCTGGAGAAATAGTTCAGTGGTTAAGAGTGCCTGTAGCTTTTTCAGAGGACCTGGGTTCATATCCCAGCATCCATGACAGGCAGCCCACAACTGCCTTAATATAACTCCAATTCCAGGAGATCTGATGTCCTCTTCTGAGAACACCCATATGTAGGACGCACACACATTTGATATATACACCCAAATACATAAACCTGGCATGTACACACAAACGCACACATAATAAATTAAAAGACAAGAATTTATAACCATTGGTCACATAAATTTCAGCTAATATGACCATTCTAATAAAATACAAGGTACCCCACCCACCTCGGGATGATCTTCCACAACTGTTAAGATAGTATCAATGGTGTGTAAAATTCCCATGGCCATGACAGTTTTGTCTTCAATTTCTTCGTACTCATCACTCTGAAGAACTTTACCAAATATCTCAGCCTGTGAAAATTATGTTATAATACTCAACAGTTGGTACCATAGCAAAGGAGCAGCACTGCACACCGAAGGCTAGCATTTCTCAGAAACTGAGTTCCACACTTTGCTGACTGAATCACCTCTTTTCTTGCAATGACAAATCATGGCATGCTTTAAGTATAACCACCCTTTTGTATCCATTATAGTTACACACATGAAACACATATTAACTAAAGTAACCAATAGCTGATATCTATTTAACTGTTAGTTATCTTTAGGCAAATAAAGTTGAAATCAAGAAATACTAGAAACAAGTGTTTTACAAAGGAAAAATGTGACAGAATATTTAGAAAATGAAAGCAGAGCTGGGCAGTGGTGGCACATGCCTTTAATCCCAGCACTTGGGAGGCAGAGGCAGGCGGATTTCTGAGTTCGAGGCCAGCCTGGTCTACAGAGTGAGTTCCAGGACAGCCAGGGCTACACAGAGAAACCCTGTCTCAAAAAACCAAAAAGAAAAAAAAAAAAAAAAGAAAGAAAGCAAGCAAAGATCACTCAGAAAATTATTAAAGAAAAAAAAAAAAGACAGACACAGACAAAAAAATGAAAAAAGGGTATATGGTAGGATTCAGTTCCAGTCTAATAGCCACATCAGGAGATATAGAAGGAGGTGAGAAACAGTAAAAAAAAAAAAAAAAAATCCAAGAGGCAACAACAACAAAACCATTCTCCTGGGGCTGGCAAGATGGCTCTGTGGTAAAGGCACTTGCCACACACAAGCTTGGCAACAAGAGTTCAATCCCAGAACACACATAAATTTGGAAGAAGAAAACCAACACAAAGTTGTCCTGACACTCACACAACACCATGTATAGAAGGAAAATGAAATTCCAATTCCAAGTGCAAAAGTAAGAGTTCAGAATGCTCACATTAAGAGTGTCATTAGGGGGGGCTGGCAAGATGGCTCAGCAGGTAAGAGCACTGGCTGCTCTTTGGAAGGTCCTGACTTCAAATCCCAGCAACTACATGGTGGTTCACAACTACCCGTAATGAGATCTGACGCCCTCTTCTGGTGCGTCTGAAGACAGCTATAGTATATTATGCTAGAGCGAGCGGAACAGGAGTGGGGGCTGGGGCAGAGCGAGATGGGTCAGACCGAGCAAGCCAGAACAGGGCTATCCTGAATTCAATTTCCAGCAGCCACATGATGGCTCACAGCCATCTGTACAGCTACAGTGTACTCATACACATAAAATAAATAAATCTTTTTTTAAAAAAAAGTGTGTCATTATGACATTTCAGGATATTACAGACAAAAGGGACTATCTTGAATGGGGTTAATTTAAGGCTAATCAATCCAATCTTAGGAATATCTGAATGACCAAATACTGTCATATTAATATTTTGTTTACAAATAAACTCAACTCCAAATTCTGGAGTTTAATTTATGGGGGTGGGGGGGTACTGATTGTTTAGATTCCTCCAGGTTTTTTTTTTTTTTTTTTTTTTTTAATGTGTATATGTGTTTTGCCTCCATATATGTCTGTACACCACACACATGGCTGATGCTCATAGATGTCAGAAGGTACCAGATCATCCGGAACTGGAATTACAGACAGTTGTGAGCTGCCATGCGGGTGCTACAAATTGAACCCTGATCATCTGGAAGAATAGCAAGTACTCTTAACCACTGAACCATTATCTCCAGCCCCCATTAAGTGTTCTTCATCAAACTAATATACACTTAGCGCATTCTTACTGCTGCTATGTGGCTATTTCTTCCTGAAGGGAGTGAAGGGAAGAGGAAAGCTTGTAAGACTTGAGGAGTAAACAAAAAATTATAAGGCTCTTAGAAGGGAATTCAGCAAGTTCATAAGATTCACAAGGCTCCTCTCCAAATTATAAAAAAAGCAAGTGCAGGGGGAGTGAGTGAGTTACTTCAACATTATGCAGGGAGCTCCAGGGATACAGCTTTCATGGTCACCCATGTTGGAATGGGATTTTCAGCAATGTGGCTGTCTGGAGTCAGCCATTCTGTACATAGCAGGTTCCTGTACATAACATCTCTCCAGCAGAAGCCAGCCATCACTTACCAAGTGCTGGGTTGTGTCAACAGCGATGGAGGCCACATCCTGACTGTACTCACATATGAGCTTCTGGATGACATTGGTGACATCATCATTCTCCGTCTCTCTGACGATGTGCAGCAGCTCCTGCATGATGAATCTCACATACGGTTTCATGTGCTCCTTGGCTAATGCAGTCAGATAGATGAAATCAGCAAGAGCTCATCACTCAGACATGGTAACTCTAGATGTTGCTGTGCTGTGGTGAGCAAGCTACAAAGCCATATTAAATAACCTTCTGGAGTCATACAGCATCAGGCTGTGGTGTTCTGCCTAAGGAATAATTGTCGCACCTCAAAGGCCAACAGCTCTACACCCTATGAAAAACTTTAATTACACAAATGCTATATCATGAGCCTGACTGTGGATCTAGATGACAAGTGTGAAAAAGCCTTTCCCACAGAGACTATGGTCCACGCTGATGGGAACCGACACTGTCCTGCCCCATCTTTACCTACTCTCCCCAGAAGATCTTTATACCTCATCCAATCTTCTCGCTAAAGCAGGACATAGCTCATGCTCTCATAAAGCTGAACTTAACTTGCAAAGGTTATTTGGATCTTGAATAGAACATCTTTGTGAACAAACAAAACAATGTCACTGCCCACTGGAAATATTACCTACTACTTTCTGAACTGGTAGAACCATGGAACTCTAGAGTTGAATCTTGGTGCTATCCGATCTCACTTGTTAAACTGACACATGAGGAAATGAAGGCCTGACAGGTTAGAACCTTGCCAGCCTTTAAGCTTCCGAGAGAAGCTGGATACCTTGCCCAGTTTCATATGGTCAGTCAGAGAGCACCAAAGCTGGTCCAGGTGCCTTAGTGCCCAGCTCACTCTGGTATCCAGCAATGATTGTTTCTTGACTAAATTTTTCTGGAAACCACAATCCACAGAACTGAAATGGGCAGAATAAACACCTATAAAATTCAGAAGTGGAGCAAGGAATCTAAACTTGGAACCCTCAGGCTTAGAAACCTGCTTCTTTAAAGAAGGAAGTGGGTGAGATTATTTACGTAAAAAGAAAGAAATGTGTGGCATCACCTTGTGTCTGGTTGGAGATCAATGACTGCAGTGCCAGGGCAGCTTCCACCTTGACGGGCATCTCCTCGTCTTCAATCAGGCTCTTCTTTGCTAATTCTACTGCATTTCTGAGGTTGAGCTCATTGTGAAACTTCAAAGAACTGAATGCATGCAGCACCCAGCAAGACTGCAATGAAAGAATGGGTATTAACAGTGATGGCAGTACTCTGTGGCAGTGTCAGGGGCAGTTACTGGATGACATCACTCTGTGACAGGGGCAGCCACTGGATGACATCACTCTGTGTCAGGGGCAGCCACTGGATGACATCACTCTGTGACAGGGCAGCCACTGGAT
>JADRCD010189156.1:34180-51980 GCA_019843815.1 Montemys delectorum
GTCAGGGGCAGCCACTGGATGACATCACTCTGTGACAGGGCAGCCACCAAGATGACAGAGCTCTGTGACAGGGCAGCCACTGGATGACATCACTCTGTGTCAGGGGCAGCCACCAAGATGACAGAGCTCTGTGTCAGGGGCAGCCACCAAGATGACAGAGCTCTGTTGAGTGTCAAGGGGCAGCCACTGGCATGACAGCACTCTGCGACAGTGTCACACATGAAAAGCCTTTTACCAAAGCATCATATTCACTTAAAAACTACCCTACAGGTAGAGATTTTAAGATTCATAACAGATGTAAGGAAAACTTACTCTAGCTCGAAGATATCCCAGGTTAGACAATAATAATGGAAATACATGATTCTGCAGGAACAGCTCAATTTGGTCCTTGAATAAACTCTTCTGTTAGGAACAGAAATTCAATTTTAGTGTGCCAATGACTATATCATATGTACAAGCTACTTTACAAAAAGTATGCTTATAATGACTTGTAAAATTGTTGGATATATATTCTGCATCTTTAAAACAGGTCAGGAATCACATCTTAGATCAATTTTATATTAACTGATTTTTGTAGAAAGAAGAAATTATACTAAAATCATTTCAGATCTTTCTTACAGAGCTATAGTTTCACAATGACAAACTTGCAAAAGTAAATTTTCTTTTTGTTAAGAAAGTAGATGACAGAGCTGGTGAGATGGCTCAGCAAATGAAGATGCCTGCCATCAAACCTAATCACCTGATTTGATCCCTAGGACCCATATGGAAAGATGTGGGACTCCCAACTCCCACATGTCCTCTAACCTCCATACCTGTGTTGTGGGACACACACACAAAGGGACATACACACACAAAGTAAGTAAATAAAACATTAAAAAAATTTTAAATCCCAAAGAATAAAAAATATATTTTTAAAAATAGATTATAAAAGAAAGGATATTTATAGGAAGGTGACTAGAACTAGTCACCAATAATTTTCATGCTATTATTGGCTTGAGCTTCACAGCTCTATTAAGTTAAATTTTGATAATCTAAGCTGGGAAAATGGCTCAGTTCATGAACTATATGAGTTCATCACTACACTTCACACTGCTACACAGTGTGAAGACCTGAACTGAGATTTCCGAATGGGCCAGGAATAATGGTACAACAAACCCAAGCATGTGGGTAGTAGTGCGTACAGCATCAGGTAGATTCTCCCAAACCTCAATGGCCAGCCAGTCTAGTAACTTGGTAAGTTCCAAACCAATGAGATACCTGTCTAAAAATAAATAAATACCAGCTAGAGAGATAACTCAGCAGTTAAGAGCCCTGGCTGCTCTTCCAGAGGACATAGGTTCAAGTCCCAGTATCCACAATGCATCTCATAACCTTCTGTAACTCCAGCTTCAGGGGATCTGATACCTCCTTCTGGCTTCCTAAGGTACAAGGCATGCATATGGTATACAGATAATATATATGCAAACAAATACCCATACACATAAAGTAAGCAAAATAAAATGGGGAGCCATAAAGGAAAACACCTGACTCTTGCCTCCAAATGCATGTATATATACATGAGTACACACACACTATCACACGTATACTACACAAATACCCTCCAATACATGAAAAAAAGAAACTGATAGTCTTAACCTTCAATAAAATCTCAGCCAGGGAACCAATCACATGCAGGGCTCCATCTTTCTTCCTAGGGTCAAAGTTCGGGTCTGTTAGTATCTGATAACAGAACGCCATCATTTTTGGCAATACCTAAAGAAAGAGAAGAATCCATTTCAATGTGCACAAATCTCCATCTTGTCTCTACTGTGCTAAGTATGAGCATTTTCAAATTTAATTGTCAAAATTAAAACTAGTTTATTGCACTTTACTCTTCAACTATAAGCTCAAGAAGAAAGTATCAGAGATGCTTCAACCTTTTACTTGAATCACAATAAAAACTATTTAAAGTGACAGGTTATGAGTAATGATATACTTTTTCAAATACTGAGGACATGTTAGAATGGCAAATCAATATAAACTACTTTGAACTACTTTTCAGTTTTAAATTACAAAGAACAACTGTATACCTCTTTCCTTTTCTTTGCAGCTGTATACAGAAGGGTCTGGGCCGCTGTGGTGGGAGAAGCATAATCTTCAAAAATATCTAAAATGTCAGAATAAATCTTAGTCAAAATACAACTCTTTATTATACAGATTTTAAACCTGGCCAGTGGTTTACAGACTAAATTCCCAAGACTTTTGTGCATAATTTATGATTTAGCATGTTTAGCAAATACCATGTGCTACTTTTCAAAAGATAAGACTAAAGAAAACCAGTATATCCCAGGTATCTATTTTCCTGAACGCAGGAAAAGTGCTTCGCTTTCCTAAAACACAACAAAAACTTACTCAGAGCCCTATGTGCCAGGCTCTAGGCTCTAGGGATGCAGAGATCAAATATGGAAGCTTACATGGCAGAGATAGAGATTATCCAAATGTACCACAGCAGACAGGCTGAGAGCACTGATGTGAAAGAGTTAAGAGGCAGTGACTAACACAGAAAACAAACAAACAAAAAAAAACCCTGGCCCATTCTTGTTAAGTAACAAGAAAGAAGCAACCAGTAAGTGAGGGAGAAAGCCATCCATGGAACTCTACAGACAAAAGCTTCAAGCAGAAGAAAGAGCAGGAATGATGTCTAAAGAGTGCCTAGCACTTAACAGCACTCAGTGGATGACATATCAAATGCTGAAGCACTTACTTGCTATTTAATACCACCAACACTTCCACAGTTTTGAGAACAAGCTGTTTCATTAAGAATCGGAAAAGTTGCCAGTGGCAGTGATGGTGGTGCACACTTTTAATCTCAGTATACTCAAGAAGCAGAGGCAGGTGGATCTCTGAAGAGATCCAGCCTGGTCTACAAAGTGGGTTCCAGGACAGTCAGGGCTACACAGAGAAATCCTGTCTCCAAACGGTGCACACGTGTACACAAACACGCACATGAATACTCCATGCTGAGTCCTATGCTACAACCTTACAATAGGGCTCCAGTTCCTTACTCAATTTCACAATAATGTTATCTTATTGTGCTCACAGCTAAAACCACTGCATCTTACAGAGGCTGCGGCACAGATGCGTAGGGAGGCAATCTTGGGGCAATCACCTTCAGGCTTCTACAACATCGAAGCCAGAGCTCAGGTCAGCTTTTAACAAATCTAAAAACAGTATTCTTTGGAATTGGTACAAATCTGATTGCAGAGTATGATAATAATCATCAGTATTAATATTAATCAATACAATTAGACAGGAGTAATAAATGCAGTAATTTTCTCCCCTGTGATCATCTGAAAATGCAATGCCTATAGCAAATGACTGGAAGAGCCACTCAATCAGGCCAGGAGAAAATGACTAAGGGGAAAGCTCTCCAGTGATTTTTTTTTTTTTCTTCAGTTACTAATTCTCTTCTAGTCAACTTGTAAGATGCAATTATATGTGTGTGAGATTTTGCCTTCATGCATGTCTGTATACCCCATTCAAGTCTGGAATCCATAAAGGCCACAGGGGTTTCAAATCCCTGGAATTAAGAGTTATAGACAGTTGTAAGCTGCCATTTGGGTGCTGGGAATCAAACTTGAATCCTCTGGAGAAACACCCAGTGCTCTTAACTACTGAACCATCTCTCCAGCCCCAGGTGGTGAAATTTATAAATACTCATTATAACAGAAAGGCTGAGAACAAGCATGAAAGGGTTTTATTTTTATTATTGTAATATAGTATAAAGACACCAAAGCTGGGACTGGCAAGATGGCTCAGCGGGTAAGAGCACTGACTGCTCTTCAGAAGGTCATGAGTTCGGATCCCGGCAACCACATGGTGGCTCACAACCACCTGTAATGAGATCTGACGCCCTCTTCTGGTGCGTTTGAAGACAGCTACAGTGAATTACAGCGGAGTGAGTGGGGGCAGAGTGAGCAGGGCCGGCAAAGGTCCTGAGTTCAATTCCCTGCAACCACACACATGATAGCTCTCAGCCATCTATACAGCTACAGTGTACTCATACGCATAAAAAATAAATAAAATAAATCTTTAAAAAAAAAAAAAAAAGGAGTGCCACCACTCCTGGCTATATATAGCCTTTCACTTAAAAAAAAAAAAAAAAAAAGACACCAAAGCTGTTGGTTGTTATATTTAAAAAGAGATACCATTTTACCAAAACAAATAATAAACTAAATAATATTAGGTTTATGAAAGTTAAGTAAATACACTGTACATTACAAAACGAAACCAGTGCTAGGTAAGAAGTTGGGCAGTGGTACACACACATATAATCCCAGTGGTGAGGAGGCTGTAGCTAGATTGCTGCAAGCTCAAGGCAAGCCTGAGAAAGACAAGTCTTGCTCACAAAGTCAAAAGAAAAAAGTACTAGAGATGTGGCTCAGCAGTGAAGCTGGGGCTGGAGAGTCGGCTCCGTGGTTAAGAGCATACACTGCTCTTCCAGAGGACTCAAGCTCAGTTCCCCAGCACCCACATCAGGCAGCTCACAAACCAATAACTGCAGCTCTAGGGAATCTAACACTCTTCTGGATTCCTTGGGTACCCGCACATACATGGTACATGTGTGCATGCGCGCTCGCTTTTTAAAGATGTTTTTAAACACATCTTTAAAAAATGTTAACTTTTTAACTAAAGAATGCCTTAGGGTTGGAGGTTAGCTCAGTGTAGACTACTTACCTAGCATGCATAGAGGCTTAAATTCAATCCCCAGCATATGTTGCCAAGTAGGGTGGCAAATACCTACAAACACAGCACTCAGAAAGCTGAGTCAGGAAGGCTGCCAGGAATTTGAGACCAGTCTACTAGATACTGAATGAGATTCCATTCAAAAAAACTTAAAAAGAAGAATGTCTTCATTCTTCTTTCAAAGTCAACAAGAAAAGGTACAAACACAAAGAAGAGAGGGAAGCAAGTCCTACACAGAACAACGACTTTTCAACAGATGGTCAGTGTTCCTCCTGGAATCAAAACATGCTAAGCTCTGTAACTCAAGTGCCCACGATGTGGGCCCAGTCAGGAGTTTAAGCTGAACTTTGGAACCTAAGATACCCAACTCAACAAGGGAAACAATTTTCTCACAAAACCTTCAACACAACTATCTCAGTTCAAATCTGGCAACCTTTATTTCAACATTACTGAAGGCAGACTAGTGCCAATTAAAGCCAGGAGAATATAGAAATGAGAACAGAAAAAAAAAAGAATGGAAAAATAAAGCAAATAAATATGGTAACATTGTTGTTCTCATATATTCCACTATGGGATGGGTATAGACTTACACATAATAACATCTGCAACAGGGTTTTACCCAGATAAAGGGGGGAGTCAATCTACTCAGCTCAACAGCTTCTAGAAAGATCCAAGCCAAATAGATCCCCAAAGGAACTGGGGATACAGTGAGGCCAATGAAGGGAATCCTATTCCCTGATGGAATATGTAGTCCAAAGGGATGGGAGGGTGGGGGTAAACCAAGTTGAGGTGCTTCCGAAATGTGCAGGAACCAAAATTCTCCCAGAATATGAGTGCAATGTGGTAACGCAGAGGAGAAGGTGATCCCCCATTTCAGCCTCACAGCCTGTGTAGCAAACCACTCTGCAAGTACCTTAACTCTGGTGGGAAAGATAAATAAAGCTACTATCATCTCCCTTCCCCAGAGGCATCAAGCTCCTTGGTATAAAATGACATCAACTTTTCAGAATTTCATAGCTCATCATGAAGAGCAGAACTGCTTCGAAATATAAGCTGAGTTATATTTATATATGCAGGAAGTGCTGAGGGAAAACTTGTCTCAGTTACCAAATTTCATCCTTATGTATTCATATGGATCTTCTTGCCACAGCTCTTCATCCTCGTCTTTATAACACATCACAGAAAAAATCACATCTTCAGAGATATTCTAAGATGAGAAACAAACAAAACAATTGAGTACAGGCCATTCCAACAAGATTCATAACATTAGTTTTTCCAGTTGCAGTAATCCTTCTCAGCCTGTATTCACACACAGAGGGCCCAACAGCTGAAGACTCAGAAAGACTGAACACTTGGAAACTGGAGGCTAGAAGCAGAAAAGACAAGTTAAGATGATATTCTCCAGATCCATCCATTTCCCCAAGAATTTCATAAATTTATTGTTTTTAATAGCTGAGTAGTACTCCATTGTGTAGATGTATCACATTTTCTGTATCCATTGCTCTGTTGAGGGACATCTGGGTTGTTTCCAGCTCCTGGCTACTATAAATAAGGCTGGTATGAACATAGTGGAGTATGTGTCCTTATTACATGTTGGAGCATCTTCTGGGTATATGGCCAGGCGTGGTATAGCTGGATCCTCTGGTAGTACTATGTCCAATTTCCAGAGGAACTGCCAAACTGATTTCCAGAGTGGTTGTACCAGCTTGCAGTCCCACCAGCAATGAAAGAGTGTTCCTCTTTCTCCACAACCTCGCCAGCATCTGCTGTCACCTGAGTTTTTTATCTTAGCCAATCTGACTGGTGTGAGGTGGAATCTCAGGATTGTTTTGATTTGTATTTCCCTGATGACTAAGGATGTTGAACATTTCTTTAGGTGCTTCTCAGCCATTCGGTATTCGTCAGTTAAAGAATACACATGGTATGCATTCTCTGATAAGTGGATATTAGCCCAGAAGATCAGAATACAAAGTACAAACCACAAGAAACTCAAGAAGAAGGAAGACCAAAGTGTGGATACTTTGTTCCTTCTTAAAAGGAGGAACAAAATACCTATGGAAGGAGTTATAGAGACTAACTATGAAGCAGAGACTAAAGGAAGGACAATTCAGAGACTGCTCCACCTGGGAATCCTTCCCATATTCAGTCATCAAATCTAGACACTATTGTGGATGCCAGCAAGTGCTGGATGACAGGAGCCTGATAATAGCTGTCTCCTGAGAGGCTCTGACAGTACCTGACTAATACCAAAGTAGAGGCTCACAGTCATCTACTGGACTGAGTACAGGGTCCCCAATGAAGGAGCTAAAGAGAGGACCCAAGGAGCTGAAGGGTTTGCAGCACCTTAGAACAAACAACAATATGAACCCTCAGAGCTCCCAGGGACTAAAACTTCAACCAACAAGTACACATGGTGGGACTCATGGCTCCAGCAGCATATGTATAGCAGAGGATAGCTAAGTTGGTCATCAATGGGAGGAGAGGCCCTTGGCCCTGTGAAGGTTCTATGCCCCAGTGTAGGGGAATGCCAGAGCCAGAAAGCAAGAAGGGGGGGGGGGGGGGGGGGGGGGGGGGTTTGTTTTAGGTTTTAGTTTTGTGTTTGTTTGGTTGGTTTGTTTTGTTTTGTTTTGTTTTGTTTTTTTGGAGGGGAACCTGGGAAAGGAGATATTGTAAATGAAGAAAACATCTAATAAAAGAAAAAAGAAAAAGAAAAAAAGAAAAGACGAGTTAAACGATGCTCCCTGAATTTAGGACAGAAATGGCAGAACTTCACTAACAAACCAAGAGTAAGCACATGATGATTTCTGGTGGAAGGAAAATGCCACCAGGGTTACATTTACTGTGACATTTCTCATTCTGAAAGCTTTTCATGTGTCCATGTTTAGTCCTGAGCACCAGCACATCAACAACATTGCATCTTTTCTGCTTCCATTTCCAAAACACTAGTACTCTACTCCACAGCTGTGTTTCAGGGAAGGTCCCTAAGCAGCCCAGGAATAGCAGCTAAGCTCAAGCGGCCCCCGAGTAACTATTCACATAAAAGTAGGACCAGGGCTAGAGACAGAGCTAGGTGCTCTTCCAGAGGACTTGGATTCTATTCCCAACACTCACATGGTGGTTCATAACCATCTATAACTCTAGTTCTAGGGGATCCAAAGACTTTTTCTGGTCTCTTTGGGCACCAGGCTTGTACATGATGCACAGACAAATGTATAGCAAAAGACTCATACACACAAAATAAGTGAATCTATAAAAAAAAAAAATACCACTTGGTTGAAACTCAGTCTAGAGGATAGTATTTTCCTGAAAGTTTCTATGTAAAAACCATGTAAAAATAAAGTCAAAGGGGAAGACACAATTCCAGGGCATCCTTAAACTTACAGGGATAAACTGAACAAAATGAAAACAATATCTTCCCTAATTGCAAAGAAATTACAGCTGTTTGGTCAAAGTAAGTAGGCAAATAGTTACGAAGAGTCCACAGGTCATAAATTTAAAAGATGCTACGTATGTAAGACATATACTCAGATAATGCTAACAAAAGCTGGGTGTGGTAATAAATGCAATCCTTGCATTCAGAAGGTTGAAGAAGAGTGTTGACTGCAAGGCTAGATACCAACATATATACTTTAAGAACAAAGGACAGAGATGTAGCTTAGTTGACAAAGCGCTTGCCTAGAATGCATGAGGACTTTGAAACCTTTAATCCCCTTTTATTCCATAAACCAGAAATGGCAGGAATTAGTGGTATATGTCTGTAATCGCAACCTTTAGGAGGTAAGGACAAGAGGATCAGAAGTCCAAGGCCACCCACCACTACAGAGGAAGCTCAATGTGAGTCTGGGCTTCTGCCTCAAAAGACAAAAAGAACTCTAAGCATGGCATGGTGGTGTATGAATTAATCTCAGCACTGAGGGCAGGCAGAGGCAGGTGGATCTCTGTGAGTTCAAAGCCAGCCTAGGTTATATAGTGAATTCCAGGACAGCCAGGGCTACACAGAGAGACCTTGTCTCAAAAGAAAAAAAAATTTACACCAAGAACTCAGAGTTCATTGGAAGTAGAGATTCACTTTTTAATGTCTTTAAATTACCCAATTATTTATTTGCAAATAAAATGTATATATTATTGGTACATCATTTACTAGTCTGGTTTCTTCAATTATTTCATATAATGATGCTAAATTCTATTTAAAAAAAAAAAATTGTTAGCTGGGCAGTGGTGGCGCATGCCTTTAATCCCAGCACTTGGAAGGCAGAGGCAGGTGGATTTCTGAGTTCAAGGCCAATCTGTTCTACAGAGTGAGCTCCAGGACAGCCAGGGCTACACAGAGAAACCCTGTCTTGAAAAACAAAACAACCAAACAAAAAAATTGTTAATAAAAACAGTGTTAGCCATTAATAAAATAGTTTTTAAAGTTTTAATAAAAATTTTTAATTAAAAAAATAAAAATAATAAAGCTGTTTTAAACAAAACAAAACCCCAACCTCTGCTAAAGAACTGAATCCAAGAAAGGAAGGAAGTTAAGAAGGAAGACAGACTGGCCTTTTGAAACATATCCATGAGAGAAAAGTCATTTATCAGACTTCATCTTCTGCAAAACACCACTCCCTTTGCCCTACTGGCAGCTTTCAAAATATTTTCCCACAAGGGTCAAAAAACCATTATGATCTGCCTAACAGAACAGAAACTAAGGCTAAATAAATGACTGACGTAACCTACTCTGAGCCTTCGGACTCACAAACCTCAAGACCACTCCTCAAATGCTCAAACTCTGCAAGCCCTTAAGAATGTAAGCTGTACTTGTTAGAAATTATTGCTAATGGGAACAAAGATGAAATATAAAACATAAGGCTAAACAATACCTACCTTATCTAGAGAAACTAACCACCAACAATGGCTGAGAGAGCCGTCGCCACCACTGACCTGCATGTGTGGCTTCATCTGCTTCCAGGTGACAGCATGGACGACACCTTGGTTTAGATAGTTGAATGCTTGCTGAAGAACTCGGGGGGCTATATACTCTTTCTGTCTGTACTGGTCTAAAATTTTTAGTAGTACCTACAGGAAAACAGGTGGCGGTTGAGAGGAAGGAACACAAAACAATTATCAGGTTAAAGATGAAAGGAGTATTTATGGTATGACATAAAATACTAGAGACAGCGAGCTGTGCAATCGGATTTAGGGGAGATAATGTGAGGATGCTCATGCAGGCATTTTACTTTTTAGATAGCTCTGTGTATTACAGTGAGCTCAGAGATAGCTCACTGAATTTTAAGCATTTTTTTCTTCTAACATATATACTATGCATAACAAGTCTATTTTCCAGACCATACTGGTTTGAATAAAAATAGTCCCCTATATAATCATTGGTAGCAGCACTATTAGGAGATGTGGCCTTGTTAGAGTAGGTGTAGCTCTGTTAAAGGAAGTATGTCACTGGGGGGTGGGCTTTGAGGTTTTAGATGTTCAAGCCAAACCCAGTGTCACTCTCTCTTCCTGCTGCCTGCTGATCCAGATGTAGAATTCTTAGCTCTCGAGTACTGTCTGATTGCATTCTGCCATGCTTCCCACCATAAAAATAATGGACTAAATCTCTGATTTGTTTGTTGGATTTTGTTTTGTTTTGTTTTGTTTTTGAGGGGTAGGGTTGTTTTGTTCCTTGGTTCTTCAAGACTGGAATTCTCTGTGAAGCCCAATCTGTTCTGGAACTGACTCTGTGGACCACGCTGGCCTGCTGAGTGCTGAGATTAAAGGCATGTGTCACCGCTGCCCAGCTAAACCTCTGAATTGCAAGCCAGCCCTATTATAAATGTTTTCCTTCATAGAAGTTGCCATGGCCGTAGTATCTCTTCACAGCAACAAGACCCAAACTGAGACAGCTAGCTTCTTCAATTTTCAATACAATTACAGATTTGACTGAGTAAACATTTCAATACAAATTACACATTAACCCATGTTGACAAAGCACCAAAGCCTAGACCTTCATCAGAATATAAACATTATTCTAAAAAAATACTGCTGGTTTAGTCAATAATTCTTTCAAATAATTGAATTAGATCCCTAACTAACATAAATAAATTCCAGATAGGTAAATACTTTAACAAATAAAAAAAAAAAAAAAAACTAAAGCATGGAGTTCCTAGGAGAAAAATGTGGGCTTATTTATATTTTATAATCTCAGGCCACCAACAATCTCTGTAACATAACACAAAGTTGGCTTTTCTTAGGGCTGGTTAAAATCCTGTTTATAGGAAAGAGCCTTGAAGCAGCTGTGACTGGCTCCAGGGCCTTCAGAGACAGCACAGGGCTCCTGCCTCCCATTTCCTGGTCTTTATCACTTCATGTGTCAGCTTACAAGTGAGTTGCTAAACCTTTCAAAATATGGACAAAATTTATAAATCAGAATATCAATTTTATACAAGGTGCCTAAGAATCTAGGTTAGTAAAATGTGTCTGAAGGCCTACTATGATTAGAAACTGCGGCAATGGCAGCTGAAAGGGTGACACTGAACAAGGCAGTTCTGACACAGCTGGGGCTCAAACAAAGTGGAGGAGGTTCAAGACAGCAGCAGAGGACAATTCCTGGCAAGGAAACTATTTTTAAATATCAAGAACATATGTCTTAGGTAACATTTCTGGCAAAGACACACAGATATTGCAGTTTGTTTGCTGTTTGAGACAGGGTTTCTCTGTGTTGCCTTGGCTGTCCTGGAACTCCCTCTGTAGACCAGGCTGGCCTTGAACTCAGAGAGACCTGACCACCTCTCCCTCCTGAATATTGGGATTAAAGGCATGTGTCACCACCACTCAGGCAATTATTATTTTAATACAAGTAGTATATGCATACATATTATATACATGCATGCTTAAATGACACTAGAAAATTCTAAACAGAGTTCAAGTGACATCAATGTCAAGACACTTCTTGGAGTTTAAAAGCAGCAGAAAAGAGCCAAAGACTCTGCTCTGAATAGCTGAACAGATAATTTTACTTACTATTTACTAATTTCCCCCAATAGAGTATCTCATGAACAACATATCAAAGTACATTTCAGAAACCATTTCAAGTCACCTTTGAAGTACTTAATTTCACATTACTGAGAGATCTGTGAAAAATCTATAAACACCTTTTGTATTGTTAAAGCCTTGGCTTATGTCTAATTAAGCAGACTTGGCTTTCCTACAAGGGTCTTGACATAGCTAATTACTAATTATTAACTCCCATTTTAAAAAAAAAAAAGCAAACATATCATGACTCACTTGGCAATATTTGATGGTCCACTTGTCCTTTGTAAGTTTTTAAGTTTTTAAATATTAACATCAGCAGTTTCTCACAAGTTACACAGTTTCTTATGTGGAATAAATACTCCAACTTCCATGAACATGTACATGTTTTTACCTGAGAGTCTTCACTAATACCTAAGCTTGACTATTATTTTTTTAAACTTTTTATTGATTCTTTGTGAATTTCACATCATACATTGTTGGGGGGATGGTTTAACTTTTACAATGTACCCCTATCCCACTCATCTTCCCATCTCTTCGTATCTGCCCTCTACCCCTGCATCCTCTCCACCAAAACAAAACAAAACAAAAAGAAAAAACAAAACAAAATCTCACCTGGAACTACAATGCGTATCACAGTGTGCTACACAGTATACTCTTTTGTCTACACATCTTTACTCGCAAATATTCGTTGCAGTGAGTCACTGGTCTGGTTCAAGGCCTCTAATTTCTACTACACTCTCAATATTAGATCCTCACTGGGACTCCCCTCAAATATCCCTGTGTCATGGAGATCCTGCAACTCTGATCTGCAGGACTGGCCCCTTCACATACTCCAGGGGATCATAGATGGGGTAGATACTGGGTTGACTACACTTGAAACAGATTTATTCAGAGGGTATAAATCTTCAAATAAAATAATAAGGCAAAATAAAAAAATAAGGCAAAACTCAAAGAAATAAGAGACATATAAGAAGACAGAGAATCTAACATTGGCAAGGTCTACATCATCATCTGACGTTTCTTTCAAAGTCTAGGAGTCAAGAAGGGCAGTTCTGATGGAAGCAGATGGGGAATACAAGATTCTCAGGCTAGTTGTCCTGTAGCAGACTCTCATGGCTGCCATTTCATCCTCTTTTAAGTGTGCAATGAATTACCATGTTAGCAATCTACTTTAAAACAGAAATAGCACTCAGTAATAACCATTCTTCTATCTTAAAAGTATGAGTTTATTACCTGCTGAATTCCCACTGCATAGGTTTTCAAAAAAAATTCAGAAAATTCGAAGTACTCTTTTGTGACATTTCCTGGGCTTCCATACCTTAAAATTCAAAGCAGAAACATCTAAGTACTATGACATTTAAAAACAAAGCATGTTTGCTATTTTAAATGCAGATATTGAGTGATATATTCTACTGGGCCATAAAACTAACACTTTCTCTTTTCCCACAAGATACAATATGAATCAGGAGAAACTTAAGACTCTAGAGCACAGTCTACATTTTAGAAAGAAACTTCTAACTTCTAAACCAATAACTCCTAGAAGGTATAAAAATGTTATACCTCACATGTTTTTCAATAAGAGTGTCCATGTGCACCTTCTTGCACAATTTCTAGATATGTCCAATGAAAAAACTGAGAAGTTGTCCAAGTTTTGCACAGAGTAGAATAGAGCTAAAAGCTACACAGCCTTGTTATGATCTCTGGGGCAGTAGGCACAAGCCTGCTCTAAACAGCTGGTGAAACTTCGCCCTCTGTAGGTTCTGTGCTTTGGTTTTTTTGATTGTAGGAGACAGCATCTCCTATAGCTCAGGTTGGTCTCCAACTCATTAAGTAGCTGAGAATGACTCTAAACTCTGACCCTCCTCCCTCCACTTCCCTGAGGCTTAGAAGCATGCATCACTATGCAAAGCTTCTCTCTGTGGTTTCAGAGACAAAAGAAAAAAATGATATTCTGTATGACATCAGGAAGCCATCCAACTCTAGTACACCTAATACCACGATACCAACTATAATATCATTGCTATAGTTAAGTGGAACAATACCGTTCAAAGAGACGAGCAACAATATGCAGAGCCCACTTCTTACACTTCCACCACACCAGCTCTGGTCGATCATCCTCATCAATTTGAAGAGTTTCCTAAGAGGAGAAAAACATCCAAGTCAGATTTTTGACTAAGAACATTTATAAAAACTGTATAAATTTTAGTATAGATTAAGTCATAGCTGGACAAAGTGAGACAGCTTACCCTTACTTTATGGGTAGCTCGTTAAGAATTAAATAAGTTAAGCCTATCTTTCCTGGCCAGTGTTTACACCCATCTCCAAGAGAAGCAAGTAGGCAAAAACAAAACACAAGCAAGAAGTCACCTGATGGATACTGAGAGGATGAGATGTTCTGAGTTTGCATGTGGGCAACAATAACAAGACTGTTGTCAAAAATGACTCAACTGTTTATTGCTTATATGGGACACTGAAACTTGGAATAATTTGTTTCAAAATAGACAATGAGGAAGATAGGAACAAAGGACATACTTAGCATGTGAAGAGACCCTGGGTTCGACCTTGGCACTTAAATATGTAAATAAAAGATACACAAAAGGAATGGAGGACATTTTCAAGACAAATTCAAGTTCTTAAAATACAAAGATTAACTTGACAAACCAAAAAAAAAAATTTTTAAAAAATAAAATAAATAAAATAAAAAAGCACTGTTGTTGCCACTGCAGATCACAGTGGGATACTTTCACCTGGAAAAAAGGTGACTTAGAACCCTGCCTGTGTGCACTTGCAGCATGCTCAGCCAGTGTTTATTAAAGTACACGCCTTTAATCCCAGCACTTGGGAGGCAGAGGCAGGTGGATTTCTGAGTTCGAGGCCAGCCTAGTCTACAGAGTGAGTTCCAGGACAGCTAGGACTACACAGAGAAACCCTGTCTCGAAAAAAATCAATATATATATACATATTTATATTTATATAATATATATAGTACATGCCTGAAGCTCAGTTTCTGCTTTGCAAGGTCTGCTGGAAGCACAACACTTTCAGGAAGCAGTGACTCAGCCACTTAGACATTCTTAGAGTTAACAGCTTAAATATTAAAACTACCCAGATATCCAGCAATGAAACACTCAAGCAAAATGGCAGTATGAAAACAGTCAAGGGCCTGCAAGATGGCTCAGTAAGTAAAGGTACCTATACCGAATTTGATAACTTGAGTTTGATCCCCAAGGTCCACATGGTTGAAAGAAAGAACCATAAGTGTCCCCTGACCTCTGCATATATATACCATGGTGTACTCCCGTACACAAGCCTACCACCTACCTATACAAACGTCCACTAACAAAAGTTTTAAATGTAAAATAAAAATTAATTTTAAAGAACAGCTATAGCCAGAAAAATATTAATGATAATTATTTTTCATTTTTGGTGAAAAAACAAATATGAAAGTACATGTACTATTTTTATAAGTAAAATTCTAAACATACATGCAGGAAAAAAGACTAGAGGGATATGTAGCAAGGTTTAAAATGTTTTAACCAGTTTAAGTAAAGTTAAACATAATTGCCAGGCAGTGGTGGCGCATGCCTTTAATCCCAGCACTTGGAAGGCAGAGGCAGGTGGATTTCTGAGTTCCAGGCCAGCCAGGTCTACAGAGTGAGTTCCAGGACAGCCAGGGCTACACAGAGAAACAAAAAAAAAAAAAAGTTAAACATAGTTACTATTTTTCTATACTAAGGGTAAACATAGTTACTCTTGTTGATTTGATGTTCTAAAAGTGAACATTATTAATTATGTATTACAGCATTTTATATAAGTTAATTTGATAGTAGGTTTCTTGTTTGTTTTTGTCTTTGTTTTGTTTGTTTGTTTGTTTTGTTTTTCGAGATAGGGTTTCTCTGTTTAGCCCTGGCTGTCCTAGAACTCACTCTGTAGACCAGGCTGGCCTCAAACTCAAGAGAGACCTGACCACCTCTCCCTCTTGAATGTTGGGATTAAAGGCGTGTGTCACCACTGCTTGCTTGTCTTTATTTTTTTAATTGCAGACCAGTGAATCAGCATTAAGTATTCCATCAATACATTTGCAGGCTTTCCTCAAGAGTTCTGACTTACCGGAGGGACCGTCCTATCAATAATAGTCCGAAAGATCTCCATCCACGTTGTCATGGTCTGGTGATTAACCAGCTGAAGAGGTAGCGCATACTAGAAAACAGAGCAACAGTAGACAGTGATCCCTCCTGCCCATAAAACCCAGTATTTTGTATCTTATGGATAATATCTGAGCAAGAAAACAGCAACTCCTGATTCAACCTAAAATTTAACCTTAAAAAATCCATCATCCAATGTGTATTTTTAACGGGTAGGAGGCAACAAGGTCTCACATATCACAGGTTAGCCTAAAACTCACCCAACAGGATGACCCTGAACTCCTGATCTTCCTGCTTCCAGGTCCTGAGTACTGAAATTACAGGTGTATGCCACCAAACCTAGCTTTATGTAGCACAGGGGATTGAACCAGGGTTTCATGTATCAAGGAAAGCACTCTAACACCTGAGCTACTTTCCCAGATCTCTTGTTTGTTTGATTGTTTGTTTATTTGTCTGTTTGGTTGGTTGGTTGATTGGATATGTTTTGTTTGCAGGATATTTCAGGTGTGTGCTCAGCCCTTAGCACACACCTTTATTACTTTGACTGGAATACAGACATATCCTTAGTACACAACTTTAATCCCAGACAATGAAGGTAAAGTTAGTATAGAAGGAAGCACCCATGTTTGAAAGTGGTGTCTAATCGAGAGGCAGACAAAGTAATGAATCAGAGAAAGATTTGACAGAATAGGATATGCCCAACTCAAGAGAAGAGAGAGGAAAGGGAAGCTATTGAAGAGAGCACCAGAGAGAGAGGAGGCAGTTTTGCCAAGGAAGTTACAGAGAGACAAGGCTGCGGAGAAAGAACAAGCTAGACACAGGTGAAGACAGAACGGGCCAGGGAATGAGAAAGAGACAGAAGATTAGAACATACTGCCATATTATGAGGCCAAGCAAAGCAATTCAGTTAGAAACTGAGAGAAGCCAGATTGAATAGGTCAGCATGGAGAGGAGTTTGAGCCAGAACAGCTGAGTTAAACTAGCCAACAGAGTTCAGAAAGAACTAGAAAGAGTGAGTTTATTCAGCAGTAAGTCTCCAGAGGCTGAAAATATTCTAGGTCTAGATAAGATTGTACAGACTAGAATCTTCCAGGACTAGGCCTAGGTTAGCAGACTGGGGCAATAAGCCTCAGAGATGACAATTACTACACACAAATAAAAGTTACATTTACAGTTTGAAACAGAGTCTCTTGTAGCCCAAGCTGGCTTCAAATATGCTATGGAGCCAAAGATAGCCTTGAAATCTTAATCTTCCCATCTCTGCTCCAAAAATACTAGAATTACAAACATTCACAACCCATACCTGTTTTTGACATATAAATATACATTTAGAAATATATATGTCATTGGCTGTTTCTCTGGTCTACCATTAAAAAAGAAAGATTTTATATCAATAAGATCTCTTTTACTTCACATACATTTTGGGCTATTTTTACAACTTGCATCTTCATGCATCAAACTTTTAATTATAAGCACTTTGATGAAAATCTTCACCTCACTAAATAAACATGAAGCTCTTTTTCAATCCCATCTTCTACTTTATGGCCCAATCTCTATAATGACTATTGCTCAGGCTTCTATCTCCCCTGCTGTGCCATGAGCTGCCTCCATGCCCACTGCTCTTAGTGTCCCCTAGCTAGGTGCTAGTAACATCACCCCAAAAGACAGACATCACTGTTGTCTCACAAGGCTCTCACTCCAGCTGGGAGAATGTGTATGCAGGGACAGGGATGGCAATAGTGAAGGAGGGGAGAGAGGTGGCTAGGGGTATGTTATTTTACACCTACAAGCTGGACATGATGACTTGCACATATAATCATCACTCAGGAGTCAGGTGGGAGGCACAGGCAGGAAGACTGACATGAGTTTGAGGCCCACCAAGACTACACAGTGGGACTCTGTCTCCAAAAAAAAAAAAAAAA
>JADRCD010189158.1:0-35062 GCA_019843815.1 Montemys delectorum
TTTTGTTGGTGAGTTGGTGTCCCTATCCCTCCATTGGTGGTCCTGCCTGGCTACTGGAGGTGGTCTCTTCAAGTTGCTGTCCTAACTGTTAAACAACTTGGCAGAAGGACACCATCATTGACTCCTGGGAGCATCCACCATCTAAGATCCCTGAGACATCTTGAAGATTCCATCCCACTCCCAGCTGCTGCAGATTTCCATTCATTCTCTTGGTGTTCTGGGTCTCTCTCCTGTGTCTTCCCACATGTACCCTAAATTGCCCTTTCTCTCCCTACCTACTTCCCTTCCTGCCTCCCTGTGCCTCCTATGACTATTTTGTTCTTCCTTCAGAGTGTGAATCAACACCCACCGTTGGCCTTCCTTTTTTAATATCTTTGGGTCTGTGGGGTATATAAGCAGTATTATGTTCTTTATAGATAATATCCACTTATCATGTCCATTGGTGGTCCTGCCTGGCTACTGGAGGTGGTCTCTTCAAGTTGTTGTCCTAACTGTTAAGCATCTTGGCAGAAGGACACCATCATTGACTCCTGGGAGCCTGGGGTTTTAGGTTTGGGTTACCATCCTTAGAATGATATTTTCTAGTTCCATCGATTTGTCTGCAAAATTTATAATATTATTGTTTTTAATTGTTTGAGCATTATTACTCCATTGTGTAAATGAACCACATTATCTGTATCCATTTTTCAGTTGAAGGACAATTGGGTTTTTTCAAGTTTCTGACTATTACAAATAAAGCTGCTATGAACACAGTGGAGCATGTGTCCTTGTGATATGGTGGAGTATCTTTTAGTCCACTGCAGCTAGGTCTTCGGGTAAAACTATATACAATTTTCAGAGAAACTTCCAAATTGATTTTCAGAGTAGTTGTACAAGTTTGCACTCCTACCAGTACTGGAGGAGTGTTCCCCTTATTCCACAGCTTCGCCAACATGTTCTGTCTTTTGAATTTTTCATCTTACCCATTCAAATTGGTCTAAGGTAAAACATCAGGGTCATTTTGATTTTCATTTCCCTGATGATTAAGGATCCTGAGTATTTCTTTATGTACTTCTCAGTCATTCAAGATTGCTTTGTTGAGAATCCTCTACTTAGCTCTGTACCTGCAATTTTTTTAAATTGGGTTGCTTGTGTTGTTGGAATCTAACTTCTTGAGTTCTTTATATATTTTGGACATTAGTACTCTATTGTATATAGGGTTAGTGAAAATCTTTCCCCAATCTGTAGGCTGCTGTTCTGTCATCTTGAGAGTGTCCTTTTTCTTAGAGAAGATTATCAATTACATGAGGTGCCATTTATGAATCGTTGATCTTAGAGCCTGAAGACATTGGTGTTCTCCTCAGGAAAGTGCCTCCCGTACCGATGTGCTCAGGGCTATTTCCCACTTTCCTTTATATGAGATTTAGTGTATCCTGCTTTATGTTGAGATCCTTGATCCACTTGGACTTGAGTTTTGTGCACGGTCATGAATATGGATTTGTTTGCATTCTTCTACATTCAGACATCCAGTTAGACTAGTACCATTTGTTGAAAATGTTTTTTTCCCATTGTATGGTTTGGGCTTCTTCATTGAAAATCAAGTGTCCATAGGTATGTGGGTTTATTTCTGTGTCTACAATTCACTTCCATTAATCAACCTATCTTTTTCTATACTAATACCTTATAGTTTTATCACTATTGCTCTATGGTACAGCTTGATATCAGGGATGATGATTTCTCCTAGAGTTCTTTTATTGTTCAGGAATTGCTTTTTCATGATCTATAAAAAAATGTGTTGTAGTTTGATGGTGATGATATTGAATCTGTACATTGGTTTTGGTAAGATTGTCATTTTCACTATATTAGTCATACTTATCCATGAACAGCCATGATCTTTCTATAATCTGATATCTTCTTAAACTTATTTCTTTAGGCACTTGAAGGTCTTTGCATACACACATCTTTCACTTGCTTAGTTAGAGTTACACCAAGATATTTTATAGTACTTGTGTTATTTTGAAGAGCAATTATTGTTGCCTATGAATATTCTAATGCAATAGTATGAGTGGTAAGCAGAATCTATTTGGAAAACAAAATTCCATGTTCTGAGTAATGTAGCTTCCTCTCGGCTAACTCACCCGTGGTTAGCCACTTAAACAGCTTCCACCATGAAGCTTCTTTGGATCTGCTATTCTGTCCTATTGATTTTTATAGTTATAAAGAAGACAGAAACTCTTTAAACACAGGGCAAAAATGAAAGCTAGCTGCCTCAGGACAGAACTCATAGTAATGTCATCATAACCATCACTACCAGTAAACACATATGTTTTAAACTACTCTTCAGAAGACACTGCACCTACTGCTAGAAATAAGATGAAAATTATGTACTTATTCTTGTTCTTCTAACTAATTTCAAGGATTGAGATTATGACTTTCTCATTTGATTTGTTATTTTCACACCTTTTCATTAGACACAGAGTGAAAACTTGATTCTTCCCCACCTCCACATAACAGAGCTCCAATATTAGTAAGAAAAGGCCACTGATACTCTAGATGACATTCAATAAGTGATCATGGTTTTAACAGTTGACAGACAATGTCCACTTGGCTTAATTGGTACCTTGATATATGAGCTGTTAATATTTAATCACAAAAGTAAAAGTTATTTCTCTTTCCCTTACAAAGTTATAAGGCTTCAGCCATGCCGTGCTTGTAAACACTTGAAAAGTTCAGCATTAAAAATAATGCAGATGATGGGGTGATTATTAGGATTAAAAAATAAATATGAAAGAAAAATTCTGATTAGATGGCATGCATATTTGTTACCAGATCATTAAATCAGTAGTTTTTCAAAGTTCAAGAAAAAGAGAAACTAATGGGATGCTCTGTGACTAAAGAAGTCATTGTAAACATACTTGTGACTTTTAGAATTCTCTAAAGAAGTGCTTCTTGTCCTGCGAATTGTGACCACTTTGGGTATCAAATGGTCCTTTAATGGTGGGAGGGTGTCACCAAGACTGTAGGAAAGCAAAGGTGTCTTTATTATGATTTATAACAGTGGCATAATTACAGTTATGAAACAGCAACAAAAACAGCGTTATGGTTTGAGGTCAACATGAGAAACTGTATTAAAGGGTCACAACATTAGAAAGTTTGAGAGCCACTGCTCTAAGGCCTTGGTACAGTATTACCAAATAGACAACTAAATTGATCTTTCAGGTCCAATTATAAAGCCACATAAATACTACGGTAATTGACAGAATGCTTTTAGGAGATGACACAGGTTTGGCCTCTTCACAAACACAGCAGTACAATCAGAAAATAAGCATGGCTTCATTACTGTGTTCAATACCAAAACTCATATAAATTGGCTACATTGAAATCCCATGGATAATAGGAAAAAATCTACCCAAGAAAAACGTGACAGTTAAGGTTTCTAATATTTACTAAATGTACTAACAAATATGAAGAAACTGAATGCATTAGCTATTCTGCATAAATTCTAATACTCCTTTTTTTAAAAAAAAATCCCACTAAACTTATATTAATAATAAGGTAGCCACCCAAACTAAATCTGACTCAAAGGAAAGATGCAAGTAATATTTAAAACTTGAGACTCTACATCAAAAGCGACAAATAATAAAATAATATTGTTGTACACATAGACACTTTAGTACTTAAATCATGTCATGTATATGGGTGATGGATATGAAAGTAATAATATGAAGAAGGAAGAAATGGAAATATTTGGAGAAGTTTCAAGATCTTCTAACTCTGTAGATAACATTAAGGATGTTGGCCTAATTATACAGTGCCTTGCAATTCTTGAACAGGCACTAAGAAAATAATTAAAGCGTCCAGATAACATTAACTAACTGATAGGCTAAGACCTAGTCATGCAATCTTCTGCTTTCCCTTTTCCCTCACCATGGCCAAAGCATCGTAGAAAAAAAATTGTTTGGCTTACACTTCCCAGGCAGACGTAACTGAGTGAGCTCAGACTAAGAAATCAAGCCAGGAACCTAAGTCACAGAGGAAAACTAGCACAGCTTGCTGGACCACACTGCCTCATGTTTACCTAGATTGTTTTTAAATAGCCTAAGACTTAACATTTATCCAGGGAATGACACTGTTGACAGTTGTCCACAGTGGACTAGGCCCCCATTAAGACAACTAAAATTGGTACCCGAGCTCCATTTTACAAACCTTACTGCACAAGAATCAACCAGGACAGATACCTTCCTCCTATCACATTCCCCTGCCCACTGAGTCCTGGTACCCTCAGCTACCCTGAACTAGCTGCATATTGTCCCTTAGCTCCATTTTCTGGCCACCTACACCAGATCTGCTATACCAAGAACATCTAGCTTAGATCCTCCCCCCTACCACAAGTCCCCTGCCTACTTGCCTGCTGGGGCACACCCAGCTGCTTTAAGAAATGCACTGCCCCCACAAGTCCATTGTCCAGCCCAAGGCAACCAACTAGAGGCCTGCTACAACAGTAACATCTGATTAGGCACTCCTTCCTGATACCTGCTACACCAGAAACATCCAAAGACAAACATGTGGCTAAAGGCTAAGAGCACAGTAAACAAGAGCCAGGGTAATACTATACCTTCAGAGGAAAACTATCCCACTATAGCAAGCCATGGATATCCTAATACAACCAAAGCATGAGAAAATGACCATTAATCCAATCTTAAAAGATGATAGATCCCCTTAAAGAGGAAATGAATAAGTCCCTCAAAGAGATACAGGAAAATACAAACAGAAGTCGTTAAAAGAAGAAACAAATGAATCCTTTAAGGAAACACAGGAAAATACAATGGTGAAGGAGATAAATAAAACTGATCAAGACATAAAAATGGGAATAGAAGCAATAAAGAAAACACAACCAGAGAGAATCCTGAAGATGGACAGCCTAGGGAAGAGATCAGACACAAGAGATGCAAGCATCACCAACAAAATAGAAGAGATGGAATAGAGAATCTCAGGAATAGAAGATACAATAGAAGAAAATGATACATCTGTCAAAAAAAGTTAAGTCTAAAAAATTCGTGACACAAAACTTCCAGGAATCTACATAAAAATAATAAGAATAGACTAAGAATCCCAGCTCCAAGGACTAGAAAATATTTTTACTAAAATCATGAAGGAAAATTTCCCCAACCTAAAGAAAGAGATGCCTATAAACATGAGAGAAGCTTACAGAAAATGAATCAGATGGGACAAGAAAAGAAAATCCTCCCTCTGCATAATCAAAACACTAAAGCTACAGATCAAAAAATATCAAATGCTGCAAAGGGAGAAGGCCAAATAACTTATAAAGGCAAATGTATCATAATTACACCTGACTTATCAACAGAGACTCTAAAAGGCAGAAGGGCTGGACAGATGTCTTACAGCCTCTAAGAAACAACAGGTGCCAACATAGTCAACTCTACCCAACAAAGCTCTTAGTCACCATAGATGGAAAAAATAAGACATTCCATTGAAAAAATAAAACAAATTTAAACAATATCCATTTACAAATCCAGCCCTACAGAAAACACTCGCAGGAACACTCAAACCCAAGGAGGTTAACCACATATGAGAACACATAGGAAATAAATAAGTCCAAACTATCCAAAGCAAAATAAGAGAAACACACACACACACACACACACACACACACACACACACACCAATAATAACAATACCAGCATCAAATAATAGGAATTAAAAATTGCTGGGCATTAATATCTTTCAACATCAATTGAATCACTAAAAAGACACAGGCTAACAGAATGGAGTTTCAAAGAAAAGCTAATTCTAACACTCTTCAAACTATTTCACAAAATATAAATAGAAGGAACATTGCCAAAATCCTACTATAGGCCACAGTTACCCAGATATCTAAAAGATACAAAGATTCAACAAAAATTTCAGATTAATCTCCCTTATGAAAATTGAAAAAAAAATACTCAATAAAATACTTGCAAACTGAGTCCAAGAAAATGTTAAAATAATCACCCTCCCTCCTCTATGACCAAGGAGGCTTCATCCCAAGGATGGTTCAGTATATGAAAGTCCATAGAAACAATATACCATATAAACAAAATGAAAGCATCATCTTATTAATTGCCAAAAAATTTTTGAAAATTTCTAACATCCTTTCATGTTAAAAGTCATGGAGAGATCAGGGATGTAAGGTACATACCTAAACATAATAAAAGCAATACAACACAAGCCAATAGCTAATATCAAACTAAATGGAGAGAAATTTAAAAGAATCCCACCAAAATCAGAGAAAAAAACAAGGCTGCCTTCTTTCTCTCTGCCTATTCAACATATTTGAACTTCTAGCTAGACAATCAGAAAACTTATATGCTTAGATTTTTTTTCAAAACCTACTTTAATAGAGTTTATAAATTCTTTGACCCCCCTTTCAAGCCCACCATCTAAAGGTGTATGAGAAAAGATGGTTCATAGTACAAGGGGATATGGACCTGTTTAGAAGTAGTACTTTGAGGAAATTCAGATCTCTTGTTTGTCGGGATATCAACATTTTGGTTCAAAACTGTCACCAACCACCAACCAACATCTGCAGCTTGATACAACAGAAATTACTAGGCTTCTGACAAAAGGGTATGAGTAAGCAGGAGTGGCTAGGACCAGCTGCAATGGCAGGAGTTCTCTGTTCTGCCTTTCTCAATGAAGGGAAGATCATCGAAGACTCAAGACCAATGAAGAGTTTTACAGCTTGCTATTCAAGCTTCCCTTCACTGTCCATTGTGTCTTACTTCTATTCTCTACAAACACCATGTGTTCTTTCAGGGTTCTTGCCTCAGCAAAACATCACATGAATCTGCATCACATGACACAAGGAGAAATTCCTACTTTATGTCCCCTTTTTTGCTTAAAAAATTATCTTTTGGCCATTTTCTCTCCAGTCCAGGAAGCACAGGCTGCAGGAGCAGCAGAGTAGCTGGGACAGGGTTCTTCCTGCCTCCATCTGCACCCAGAAGGTACGGCTCTTCCACAGACCTCGGGAGAAGGTCGAGGCTCTTTCCCACTTTCTCTTCTACTAGGTTCAGGGTACCCAGCTTTATGTTGAGATCTTTGACCCATGTGGAATTGAGCATTGAGACAGATATGGATCTATTTTCATTTTTTGATACATAAACTGTCAGTAAGACCAGCACTATTTATTGAAGATGCTTTCTTTTTTCCATTGTATATTTTTGGCTTCTTTGTCAAAGAGCAAGTGTCCTTAAGTGAGTGGTTTTACTTCTGGGCCTTCAATTCCACTCCATTAATCAATGTGTCTGTCTCTGTATCAATACCATGCAGTTTTTATCACTATTCCTCTGTTGTATAGCTTGAGGTCAGGGATAGTGATTCACCCAGACATTCTTTTATTGTTAAGAATTATTTTCATTATTGTTTTGTTTTGTTTTTGTTTTTGTTTTTGTTTTTGCCTTCCCAGATGAATTTGACAATTTCTCCTTCCTTGTCTTTGAAGGAATGTGTTGGGATATTGATAGAGATTGCATTGAATGTGTAGATTGCTTTCAGTAGGATGGCCATTTGTAATGTTAATTCTTCCAATCCATGAACATTGGAGATCTCTCCAGTGTCTGAGATCTTCCTTGAATTCTTTCTTGAGAGACTTGATGTTATTGTCATATAAATCTTTACATGTTTGGTTAGAATTATCCCAAGATATCATATCATATTTGTGAATATAGTGAAGGTCTTAATTTCCTAATTTCTTTCTCAGCCAGATTTTACTTTGAGTAGATGAAGAATACTGATTTGTTTGAGTTAATTTTTAGTTCCACCCACTTTGCTGAAGTTGTTTTTCAGCTGTAGACATTCTCTGATAGAATTTTTGGGGTTGCTTATGAATACTATCATATTATATCCAAATAGTACCAGCTGTATCCCCTTGATCTCCTTTTGTTGTTTTACTGCTCTAGCTAGAATTTCCTCTACTATATTGAATAAATATGGGGAAATGGGGATTCTTGTTTTTGTCCCAGATTTTAGTGTGATTGTTTTCAGTATATCTTCATTTAATTTGATATTGGCTATTGGTTTTCTATGAATTGCTTTTATTATGTTTAGATATAGTCCTTGAATTCTTGATCTCTCTAATACTTTTAACATGAAGGGAAGTTGTATTTTGTCAAATGCTTTTTCAGCATCTAAGGAGATTATCATATGATTTTTTTCTTTTAGTTTGTTTATATAGTAGATTACATCAATGATATATGGAACCAACCTTGCATCCCTGGGATGAAGTCTACTTGATTGTGGTGAATGATCATTTTGATGTGTTCTTGGATCTGTTTTCTGAGATATTATTGGGTATTTTTCATTGATATTCATAAGGAAATTTCATCTATAATTCTTTTTTGTTGTTATTGGGTCCTTGTATGGTTTAGGTATCAGAGTAATTGTGGCTTTATAGAATGGATTATGTAGTGTTCTTCATGGTATTGTTTGAAGAATATTAGTATTAGGTCTTCTTTGAAGGTCATCTGGCCCCATTTTTTTTTTTTTTTTTTTTTTTTTTTTTTTTTTTTTTTGGTTGAGAGGTTTTTAATGACTTCTATTTCCTTAGGGGATATGCTCTTGATTTAACTTTGGCATGTGATATCTGTCTAGAAAATCATCTATTTCATCTAGATTTTCTAGTTTTGTTGAATATAGGCTTTAATAGTAGGATCTGATTTTTTTTTAATTTCCTCAGTTTTTGCTATTATGTTTCCCTTTTCATTTCTGATTTTCTTAATTTGGATACTGTCTCTGGTCCTTTACTTATTTTGGCTAGAATTTTATCTGTCTTGTTGATTCTCTCTCTCTCTCAAAAAAAAAAAAAAAAACCACCTTTCAGTTTAGTTGATTCTTTTTGTAGTTGTCTTTGTTTCTTATTGGTTGATTTCAACACAAAGTTTAACTATTTCTTGCTGTCTACTCCTCTTAGGTGTGTTCGCTTTTTTTGTTGTTATTGTTCTAGAGCTCTCAGGTATGCTGAGAAGTAGCGTGGCTAACAGAGGATCTCTCCAATCTCTTTGCCAGGACACTTAGTGCTATGACTTTCTAAGGTGGGACCAGCCAGGAAGCACAGACTGCAGAAGTGGCAGAGCAGCTGGGATAGGGTCCTTCCTGCCTCCATCTACACCCAGGAAGTAAGGCTGTTCTACAGCTCTCAGTGCCCCATTCCCTCAAGCAGAGAACATGTCTCAAGGAAATTCTCTGACCTCAGGATTCAGGTGAGATCTCCATTTTCTCTCCATTGAGTTTCTATGGCATGACCCCCAGAAGGTACAGGCTGCAGAAGCAGCAGAAGAATAGCTAGGACAGGGTCCTTCCTACATCCACCTACACCCAGGAAGGAAGGCTGATCCACAGCCCTGTATACACAGGTCTTACCAGGAGAGACCTGAACTCCCAGGATTTGTTGTTGACACACAGTAGGAGCAAGCTCCAGCCAGAGACAACAAAAATATCTAACACCAGAGATTACCAAAAGAGATTGGCAAAAGGCAAATGCAAGAATCTTACCAACAGAATCCAAGACTACTTGACATCATCAGAACCTAGTACTCCCACCACAGTAAGTCCTGGATACACCAACACACTAAGAAAGCAAGATTCAGATATAAAATCACATTTCATAATGCTTATAGAGGAAATTAAGATGGATATAAATAACTCTCTTAAAGAAATATAGGAGAACACAGGTAAACAGATACAAACCCTTAAAGAGGAAACACAAAAATCCCTTAAAGAATTACAGGAGAACACAAGTAAACAAGTAGAAGCCCTTAAAGAAGAAACACAAAAGTTCCTTTAAAAATTACAGGAAAACAAACCAAACAGGTAAAGGAATTGAAAAAAAAACATTCAGGATCTAAAAACAGAAGTAGAAACAATTAAGAAATCACAAAGAGAGACAACTCTAGAGATAGAAAACCTAGAAAAGAAGTCAGGAACCATAGATGCAAGCATCACCAACAGAATACAATAGATAGAAGAAAGAATCTCAGGTGCAGAGCATACCTTAGAAATCATTGACACAACAGTCAAAGAAAACTCAAAATGCAAAAAGATCCTAACTGAAAACATCCAGGAAACCCAAGACACAATTAGAAGACCAAATCTAAGGATTATAGGTATAAAAGATACTGACGATTTCCAACTTAAGGGGCCAGCAAATATATTCAATGAAATTATAGAAGAAAGCTTCCCTAACCTAAAAAAAAAGATATACTCAAGAATATACAAGAAGCCTACAAAACTCCAAAGAGTTTGGACCAGAAAAGAAATTCCTCCTGGCACATAATAATCAGAATACCAAATGCACAAAACAAAGAAAGAATATTAAAAGCAATGAGGGAAAAGGTCAAGTAACATATAAGGCAGACCTACCAGGATTACACCAGATTTATTGCCAGAGAATCTGAAAGCCAGAAGATCCTGGGCTGATGTCATAAAGACCCTAAAAGAGCACAAATGACAGCCCAGGCTACTACACCCAGCAAAACTCTCAATTACCGTAGATGGAGAAACCTAGGTATTCTATAACAAAACCAAATTTACACAAAATATTTCCACAAATCCAGCCCTTCCAAGGATAATAAATGGAACACTCCAACACAAGGAAGAAGACTACATCCTAGAAAAAGAAAGAAAATAATCTTTCAACAAAACTAAAAGATGATAGCCATGTAAACAGAATTCCAACTCAAACAACAAAAATAATGGGAAGTAACAATTACATTTCCTTAATAACTATTAATATCAATGTATGCAATTCCCCATAAAAAGACATAGACTAACAGACTGGCTATGCAAACAGGACACAACATTTTATTGCATGCATGAAACACACCTCAGTGGCAAAGATAGCGACTACCTCAGAGTAAAAAGCTAGCAAAAAATTTTCCAAGTAAATGGTTCCAAGAAACAAGCTGGAGTAGACATTCTAAAATTGAATAAAATTAACTTTTAAACTAAAGTGATCAAAAAAGAAAATGAGAGACACTTCATACTCACCAAAGGTAAAATCTAACAAGATGAACTCTCAACTCTGAACCTTTATGCTCCAAATGCAAGGGCATCTACACTCATAAAAGAAACTTTATGAAAGCTAAAATCACATATTGCACTGTACATAATAATTGTGAGAGATCCCAACACTGTACTCTCTGAAATGGACAGATCATAGAAATGGAAACTAAACAGAGACACAGAGAACCTAACAGAAGTTATGAAACAAATGGATTGAACAATTATTTATAGAACACTTTAACCTAAAACAAAAGAATATTCCCTTTTCTCAGCACCTCATGCTACCTTCTCCAAAATTAACCATATAATCAGTGAAAAAACAGGCCTCAACAGATACAAGAAGATTGAAATAATTCCTTGCATCCTATCAGATCAACATGGACTAAGGCTGGTACTCTATCACAAAATAAACAATAGAAAACCCACACACAAGTGGAAGCTTAACAACACTCTACTCAATGATAACTTGGTCAGGAAAAAATAAAGAAAGAAATTAAGGACTTTTTAAAGTTTAACCAAAATGAAGCCACAACATACCCAAACTTACAGGACACAATGAAAGCAGTCCTAAGAGGAAAACTCACAGCTCTTAATACCTTCAAAAAGAAACTCAAGAGAGCATACACTAGCAAATTGGCAGCACATCTGAATGCTCTAGAACAAAAATAATCAAATTGACCAAAGAGGAGTAGATGGCAGGAAATAATCAATCTCAGGCCTATAATCAACCAAGTGGAAACACAAAAAGAAGTATACAAAGAATCAAACAAACCAGGAGCTGGTCATTTGCAAAAATCAGCAAAATAGATGAACCCCTAACCACACTAAATAGAGTACACAGAGACAGTACACTAATTAACAAAATCAAAAATGAAAAGGGAGACATAACAACAGAAACTGAGGAAATCAAAAAAAAAAAAAAAAAACCATGAAATCATACTACAAAAGCCTATACTCAACAAAACTGGAAAAACTAGATGAAGTGGACAATTTTCTAGACAGATACCAGGTACCAAATTTAAATTCAGATCAAATAAATGATCTAAACAGTCCCATGTCCCCTAAGGAAAGAGAAACACTCATTAAAAGTCTCCCAACCAAAAAAAAGCCCAGGACCAGATGGGTTTAGTGCAGAGTTTTACTAGACCTTCAAAGAAGGTCTAATACAAATACTCCTCAAATTATTCCAGAAAATAGAAAGAGAAGGTACTCTACCAAATTCATTCTATGAAGCCACAATTACTCTGATACCTAAACCATACGAAGACCTAGCAAAGAAAGAAAATTCCAGAGCAATTTCCCTTATGAATATCGATGCAAAAAATAATCAAAAAAATTCTTGCAAACTGAATCCAAGAACACATCAAAACCATCATCCATCATGATCAAGTAGGCTTCATCCCAGGGATGCAGGGATGGCTCAATATAAGGCAATCCATCAAAACAATCCAACATATAAACAAACTCAAAGAAAAAAAAAGATCATCTCATTACATGCTGAGAAAGCATTTGACAAAGTCCAGCACCCCTTCATGATAAAAGTCTTGGAACGATGAGGAATTCAAGGCCCATACCTAAACATAGTAAAAGCAATATATAGCAAAGCAGTGGCCAACATCAAACTAAATGAAGAGAAACTTGAAGCAATCCCACTAAAATCAGAGACTACATAAGGCAGCCCACTCCCTCCCTACCTATTCAATATAGTGCTTGAATTCCTAGCCAGAGCAATTGTACAACAAAAGGAGATCAAAGGGATACATATTGGAAAAGGAAAAGTCAAATTATAACTATATGCAAATATAAGATAGTACACTTAAGTGACCCCAAAAAATTCCACCAGAGAACTCCTAAAGCTGATAAACAACTTCAGGAAAATAGCTGGATATAAAATTAACTCAAGCAAATAAGTGGTCTTCCACTACACAAAGGATAAACAGGCTGAGAAAGAAATTAGGAAAACAACACCCTTTAGAGTAGTCACAAATAATATAAAATACCTTGGTATGACTCCAACTAAGCTAGTGAAAGATCTGTATGACAAGAACTTCAAGTTCCTGAAGAAGAAATCAAAGATCTCAGATGATGGAAAGATCTTCCATACTCATGGGTTGGCAGGATTAATAAACTAAAAATGACCATCTTGCCAAAAGCAATCTACAGATTCAATGCAATCCCCATCAATTCCTCACAGTTAGAAAGAACAATTCGCAAATTCATCTGGAATAACAAAGAAGCTAGGATAGTGAAAACTATTCTCAACAATAAAAGAACTTCTGGTGGAATCACCATCCCAGACCTTAATCTGTAATGCAGAACAACTGTGATGAAAACTGCATTGGTATTGGTACAGTGACAGGGGGTGGATCAATGGAATAGAATTGAAGTCCCAGAAACGAATCCATGCACCTATGGTCATTTGAACTTTGACAAAGGAGTTAAAACTGTCCAGTGGAAAAAAGACAGCATTTTCAACAAATGATGCTGGCTCAAATGGCAGCTAGCATGTAGTGGAATGCAAATTGATCCATTCCTATCTCCATGTACAAAGCTCAAGTCCAAGTGGATCAAGAACCCCCATATAAAACCAGATACACTGAAACTAATAGAAAAGTAAAGTGGGGAAGACCCTTGAGCACATGGGCACAGAGGAAAATTTCCTGAACAGAACACCAATAGCTTATGCTGTAATATCAAGAATTGACAAATGGAACCTCATAAAATTGCAAACCACTGTAAGGCAAACTACACTGTCAATAGGACAAAATGGCAACCAATAGGTTGGGAAAAGATCTTTACCAACTCTATATCTAATAGAGGGCTCAAATCCAATATATAACTCAAGAAGTTAGACTCCAGAGAACCAAATAACCCTATTAAAAATAGGGTACAGAACTAAACAAAGAATTCTCAAGTGAGGAATACAGAATGGCTGAGAAACACCTAAAGAAATGTTCAACATACTTAGTTATCAGGAAAATACAAATCAAAGCAACCCTGAGATTCTACCTCACACCAGTCAGAATGGCTAAGATCAAATATTCAGGTAACAGCAGAAGCTGGCAAGGTTGTAGAGAGAGAGGAAGACTCCTTCATGGCTAGGGGGATTGCAAGCTGGGACAATCACTCTGGAAATCAGTTTGAGGGTTCCTCAGGAAATTGGACATAGTACTACCTGAAGACATAGCTATACCATGCCTGGGCATATACCAAGAAGATGCTCCAATATGTAATAAGACATATGCTCCACTATATTCATAGCAGCCTTATTTATAATAGCTAGAAGCTGGAAACAACCCAGATGTCCCTCAAGAGAGGAATGGATACAGAAAGTGTGGTACATCTACACAATGGAGTACATTTACATAGCTATTAAAAACAGTGAATTTATGAAATTCTTAGGGAAATGGATGGATCTGGAGAATAGCATCCTGAGTGAGGTAACCCAATCACAAAAGAACACACGTGGTATACACTCACTGATAAGAGGATATTAACTCAGAGGTTCAGAATACCCAAGATACAATCCACAAACCACAAGAAACTCAAGAAGAAGGAAGACCAAAATGTGGATACTTCGATCCTTCTTAGAAGTGGGAACAAAATTTCCCATGGAAGGAGTTGCAGAGACAAAGTATGGAGCAGAGACTTAAGGAAAGACAATATGGAGACTGCCTCTCCTGGGAATCCTTCCCACATACAATCATCAAACCCAGACACTATTGTGAATGCCAACAAGTGCTTGTGGTCAGGATCCTAACATAGCTGTCTCCTGAGCGGCTCTGACAATGCCAGACTAATATAGAAGTGGATGCTCACAGCCATCCATTGGACTGAGCACAGGGTCCCCAATGAAGGAGTTAGAGAAAGAACCCAAGGAGCTGAAGGGTTTTGCAGCCCCATAGGAAGAACAACAATATGAACTAACCAGTACCCCCAGAGATCCAAGGGACTCAAGCACTAACCAAGGTTTACTCATGGTGGGACTCATGGCCCCATCTACATATGTAGTAGAGGATGGCCTAGTCGGTCATCAGTGGGAGGAGAGGCCCTTGGTCCTGTGAAGGCTCTATGGCCCAGTGTAAGGAAATGCCAGGGCCAGGAAGTGGGAGAGTGTGGATTGGTGAGCAGGAGAGCAGGGAGGGAATAGAAGGGGTTTTTTTGTTTGTTTGTTTTTTTGTTTTTGTTTTTTTTTTTCCAGAGAGAAAACCAGGAAAGGGAATATAACTTGAAATATAAATAAAGAACATATCTAATTTAAAAAATAAAAATATATAAATAAATAAAATTGTATTTTCCCTAACATTAACAAGTTACATACATTAAAAATAATTATAAAAATCATAAAACTAAAAGTTTTCATCATATTTTAAATAAACAGCTTATATACAAAATAGTCTAAGAAAACAACCTTAAATTCCTACCAGTATGTAATAATTCAAATAAAACAACCTTAAATTTTCTATCAGAATACAGTAAATACAAAACAATCTTAAATTTCTATAAATGTATCGTAATTACACCTAGCACCCAAGATGGTAACAACCAATATCATTTCAAACAACCAAGACCATCCATCTCAACTAAGGCATCAGGATGGTGCTCTTCTTTTTTTGTTTTGTTTTGTTTTTCAAGACAGGGTTTCTTGTATAGCCCTGACTGTCATGGATCTCACTCTGTAGACCAGGCTGGCCTCGAACTCAGAAATCCACCTGCCTCTGCCTCCCACGTGCTGGGAATAAAGGCGTGCACCACTACCGCCAGGCCCGAATGGTGGTCTTCTTATAATTGCTTCTTGCTGAATTGGAGCAAAGAATTGCTGTTTGTAGACCAGGGTCAGTGGGGAGAGCTAATCCAAAAACTAAAACTAGCTATAGCATTTGGTGCCCTGTCTCTGTGTTTATCCAGTCTATATGTCATTTGTCCATCTGTGTGTTGTCAGTCCAGTCTATGTGTTACCCAGTCTCTGTGTGATTGGTCAGTTGGGCTAGCCCTTCTAAAGTTAATTTGCATGCATATTTTTAAGAAATCAGTAGCTGAAACAGTCTGTGGGGGTGAATGACCCAGGCTACTGGCTTTGTGAAGACATTCATGTCTTAGCTGATGTTTTTTTGGTCAGATCTAATCTTGAAAAGTTTTGTTGGTAACCATCTTTTTTTTATTCCCTGTAAATACATGAGCATAACCATGTTTCCATGAATGTTCCCACTATAGATTTTCATTCTAATGTCAATCTATCCTTATACTATATCACTTTTTTGATAATCCAATGAGCCTCAGCTTCTGTTGTTTATTTTCCACCAATATTAAAATAATTTAGAGTTAACAGCAGTTTAACCTGTTCCTAGGAGTTATTATTCTTTCTTTTTGTTTAATAAGCATCTCTTTTAAGGTACAGTTGGCACTTTCTATAACTGTTGCTTGTCCTCTGATATTGTATGGCATACCAGTAACATGCTTTATATTGTAATATGCAAAGAATTATGTCATTTTATTGATACACAAGCAGGAGCATTATTAGTTTTAATTCGTGTAGGTATCTCAAAATTGCCATTATTTCCAATAACTGTAATAACACAGCAAGCCTTTTAAAGCAGTTGCCCACCAAAACCCTGAGTCATGTCAATGGTATGGTGTATATATCTTTGTTTTCTAAATCCTGCAAAATGGAAAACATCTATCTTCCAGATCTCATTTCTTTTGGTACTCATAGGGTTTTTATCAGTAGATAATGAAATTTGGTTATGTAGAGAACACATAGGAAATTTTTTATTATTTATTGTGGCTTGTTGCAAGTGCTGAAAATTTTTTCTTTAATTTCTCCCATTGTTTTTATGGAATTTTGAGACTTCTAACACAATTTTTATTGGTAATTGGTCAATGTCTCCATTTCCTTGCACTAATTGGCCTGGTAAAATTGTATGAGACCAAATGAATAATATGTAATGGATGGTTTCTACTCTGATGACCTGTTCAAATTCTATAAATAATAAGGTTGATTTTGAGTTATCTGGTATAAACTCAGAAGCCTATCTGCCCAAATAAACTCTTTCTGCATATAAAGAATCAGTGATTATGTTAACAGATTCAGGATACTCTGATAATACCATAAGGATTGCATATAATTTTGACTTGTGAACTGAGGTATATGTACTATTGAGCATCTTGCTTATTTCTCTGATATATAAACTTGTTTGCATCCATATAGAATATTGGTGCCTCTGGAGTTGGTGTTCTCTTTACCATATATGAATGTATTCCCTTAGTTCTTTTTATAAACTGTATGTGTTTGTTCTTCAGAAATTTTTATTAATTTCACCCAAATATTTACTACACACTCTTTGCCAGTTTTCACTGACCACCCATGACATAATCTCAGTATATGTAAGAGGTACTCCAATTTCAGCTGCATCTGTTCCTGACAATTGACATAATCTGCTTCTACATTTTATAACTAAACTCAGAAATGTTTTCTATGTATGTCTTCAAATTATACTTTGTTTATGAGCTAAAAGAAATCTATTCTATTCCATAATACCATCTTCTCTTTGTATATTGAGCCCAGTAGGAGAGTAAATTGAAGGGCAAATGACCAAAAAACAAGGAAGTCTATATTTATTTTGATCAACATATGCATCTTGCAGTCTTTGTTCTACAAAAAAATAACACTTTTTCTGCTTCAGCTGTTAAACATCTTGGACTGTTCAAATTTGAATCTCCTTATAATGTTTGAAACAAATTACTTAACTCATACTAAGTCCAACTATAGTCCTCAGCCAGTGAATATCTGCCACTAATTTTTGAAAATAGTTAAGTGATTGTAATTGATCTCCTGGGATCTGTGCCTATTGTAGTTAAAATATTTTTGACTAGTTTTATAACCCAAATAACTAACTTAATCTCCTCTTTGTATTTTTTTCTGAAGAAATATGTAACTTGTAGTATGGTTAAATTTTTTGTGTTACCTTAAATGTATTATCTAAAATATCTTTGTCAGAGTCACTCAACAAAATATGATCCATGTAATGATAAATGATAGATTAAAGGAATTGTTTGTGAATTACTTCTAATATCTATTGTACTAAATACTGAAATAAAGTTGGATTATCTAACTTTCCATGTGCAAATACTTTCCAGTGGTATCTTTTTAGTGGATTACTATTATTCAAAGTAGGTACTGAGAAACCAAACCTTTCCCTACCCTGCTCATTCAAGGGCATTGTGAGAAAGCAATCTTTCAAGTCATTTACTATTATAGGCCATGATTTCACTAACAAAGATGATAAAGAAAGTCCAGGCTGTAAAAAACGTATTGTTTGAATTATCCTGTTAACTGTTCTTAAATCCGTTATCATCCTCCACTTTCCTAATTTCTACTTTCCAACAAATGCAGGGGAATTCTGTGGGCTGCTAGACTCCTCTATATGTTGCTCCTTTAACAGTTTTTCAAGTACCTGCAATTTTTCTATTGTTATGGGCTACTGTACTTGATGTACTGGTCTGTTTAATAACCAGTTTGGGGGGGGCAAGGCTGTTGGTTTGTCAATGGTGGCCCCGTTTTATAAATTTGGAGATTTAATCCATGTGATGCCCTTTTTTTGGATCATGGACACAGCTTGCAATTTTTACTAATCACCTGTTTCAATCCTTCCTCAGAAGAACCTACCAAATACACTAAATTTCCTCATTTTCTGTCTCTGAAATTGCAGAAATATTCATTTACATACCTCGTTGTAAAAGATCCCTTCCCCATAAATTTATGGGTAAGTCAGCCACATAAGGTTTCAGCTTCCCTCTTTGCCCTTTTGGTGCCACATAGTTAATCTATTGGATACTTTGTCTTATTCCTGGTAAATTACCAATTCCTATAAACTGTGTGCTAAACTTCTGAAGTGGCCAATCTGGATTTCAAGACTTTTGGGAAATTGTACTAACATCACTTCCTGTATCTACCACTCCTTTTATGTATACATTCATTTTTTTACCATTAACTTGGGTCTCTGATCATTAACTATTTTTGTCAGAACACACGTTTTCCTGTACTCCCAAAAATTCCTGTCTTTTCTACTGGAGCACCCTTGCCCACAATTTAAAGGAAACAACAATTGTTGAGCAATCCTATCCCCTACATCAATTTGCATCTCCTTCCTAACATATGTCATGATTATAATTTTTCCTTGCTACCCCCATTTACTATACCAGTATGCATAATAAATCCTTGAGAAGTTAACTCACTTCTGCCCAAGATTATTCCCACTGTTCCTGAGGGTAAAAGACTATACACACCAGTATTTAACTGGTGACATGCAACTTTGTGGACAGGATGAAAGGTATATCTGGGACTAGATCCAAATCTGCACTCCTTTTTGTAGCATATATAAGATCACAAATATTTAATTTTCATTTTCTTGCCTTCTTGGTACTTTCTGCCTGACCAAAGGAAGATAGGTCATATTGTTTTTTGTAGGTCCATGAGCTAATCTGTTTCCTAAGGGTAAAAGCTTACCACATGTGTCTGTCTTAGCACAGCTATCCTTTGACCAATGTCTGCACTTTCCACAGTGAGCACAGGACTTGTGAAGCCTTTTTGGTTCATAGCACCTAAAATATACTTGTTCTCTTCTACAAATACTATATTCTTTTGTCAATGTGTCAGCTATTTTGAGTTTTGAATCTCCTAGTATAGAAGTGGCCAAATTCACCACAATTAAAGAATCTGTCATTTTGATTTCTAAGGAATTTTAGCAATGGTTTGTCCCATGATATTAACATGATGCCCCTGAAAGCCAATGTCTATTGAGATTCCTCCTGCTTTCAGTGCTCTGATTTCTCTCTTACATTCAGTATTTATGTTTTCAAAGGCCAATATTTCTATCAATAACTATCTGGTTCAGATTCTACTATGGCTCTATTTATAGCTGACCCTATTCTTTGTAAGATATCAGTGAATGATTCTAAAGATTTCTATATTTGTAGAGAGCCGTCCGAACCGTGCCCTAAAGATGGCGACTGCTGGCTGAAAGCTCTGAGATAAACAACACCTGATTTGGCTTGTAGGTTGTGCTTCTGAGTGGCATGATCTTCCATGGCCTATAGGGAGATGACACGTGGTATGAGTTTATGGGCTCCTACTAGGATATAAGCTGTGCCTGGGTAGGAATCGCAGGCTCACCTCTCCACAATGCTACCTGTAAAGTATCCTGAGTAAACCGCTAAGAGAAGGAACAGGTTGTGTCGTGTCTTAATTCCTGCTGGGCAGGGTTGAGGTGCGGCACATATATTAACTTTGTAAATGAGGTAAAATTTTCCCTTTGCTCCTCAATCATATCCCAGTCTCTTAAATCTGAAACACAATCTTGTTCAGTCACACTACCATCAGATTAAATTTGTTCAGGTAAATCAGTAAAAGTTCCCCTTTGCTCCTCAATTATATCACACTTTCTTAAAGCTGAAACACATTATTGTTCAAATTAGATTTGTTCATGTAAATCAGTAAAATGTCTTTTACCAAGTAGTTGGTGTTTATTAACATTTATCCCACTGGCTATATTCTCCTGATCTATTTTTGTAGCTGTGTCTCCACCATGATACATTGTAATTATTGTCTAGATTCGACAGCAGCTGACATCAAGCCATTCTAATCTCAGGGGATAACACAATACTGCAAGGTCCATGTATTTAACATTTCTTTAACAAATGGAGAGTGCAAGGCATATAACATCATAGCCTCTTTAAAATGATTTAGATCAAGCATTTATATCTAAGTTAACACATTATAGACAGGACCACCATCATTAGCAGGCATATGCTAAACAAAACTGTGAAAACTGAAGGTGCTGGGTAGACTCAAGCAAATCCTCCAGTGGTACACTCAGTTGAAGCCTATCTCATGTACCTGTACCATCTTCTACTCTTCCCTGCCCCTAGTTTCACAGGGGTGTCCTGGCCACCTGACAGTAAAAGTGTGTGGAACAGAATGAGGAGGCAGTTTATCTTCCAGCCAATTTTCCTTTCCTTTTCCATCACGTGTACATTCCTGGTCTCAGATATCAAGCCTCAACCTTGTTCTTCTTCCACAGGCTCTATTTGCTTCCTAAGCTCTTCTAACTCTGTTTTCAAACTCACTAATTGCATATTCAAATTCTTTAATCTTCTCTAACATGAGAGAATTGTGAACTTTTCCCCTAAAATTTTTCAAAATAGTATATATGAAAACTGCAAAACAATCCCCCTCCTGAACAAGGTAGGAGACTACCCAGCGACCATAGCTGGTATTTTGCCAACCTTCTTGAAGAACATTACTAACCCCACATATACAGACCTTTCTTCTACCACATTCAAAACAGAATTACCATTGTGCCTAAGTCATGCTGGGTCCCACCTGTAGGCCTAAATTTTTTAAAACCTACTTTAATAAGGGTTTAAAATATTTTGACCCCCTTTCTAGCCCACCATCCAAAGGTAGGGGAAAAATGATGGTACATAGGACAAGGTAATCTGGACATGTTTAGAACTAGTTCTTTGAAGTGATTCCAATCTCCATTTGTCAGGATAGCAGCAGTCCAGTTCAGCAGTGGTAAGATACCAACAGTTCAGTTCTAAAGTGTCACCAAACAGAAATCAGCAACGGCTCCATGATCCAGTAGAAACCACCAGGCCTCCACCAAATTGCCGTGGATCAGCTGGAATGACCAGGACCAGCTGGAATGCCAGGAGTTCTCTACTGTGTCTCTCTCAATGAAGTGAAGATCAGTAAAAATACAATAACAACTAAGATTACACTGCTAGGTATGCAAGTACCTCATCACTGTCTATTGAGCTCTACAAATGCTCTTTCAAAACATCACTTGTCCACTGAGGTTTCTTGCCTCAGCAAAACATCACATGAGTGTGTATCATATGACAAAACCAGAAATTTCTACTTCAACAATTATAGGAGATCAAGGAAATACAAATTAGAAAGAAGGAAGTTAAAATATCTTGATTTGCAGATGATATGATAGTTTACATATGTGACTCCGAAAACTCTACCAGAGAACTCTTACAGATGACAAACACTTTCAGCAAAGTGGCTGAATAAAAATCAACTAAAAGAAAAATCAGTATTTTTATTACAATTTCATTTTTTGCAATTAAAATTACATTTTTAAAAAAATTATTAAATTTATACAAATGATAAATGGGCTGAGAAAGAAATTAGGAAAACAACCCTTTACGGTAGCCACAAATACTATAGAATACTTTGCTGTAGCTTTAACCAACCAAATGAAAGATCTCTATAACAAGAACTTCAAGTCTCAGAAGATAAAATTGAGGAAGATATCGTAAGACAGAAATATTTTTCCATGCTTATGCCATGGTAGAATTAGCATAGTAAAATTGGCCATCTTACCAAAAGCAATATACAAAATAAATGTAACTTCGTTTTTTTTTTGTTTCTCATGGAATCTTTTTTTAATTTTTATATTAGAAATTTTCTTTATTAACATTTCAAATATTATCCTCTTTTCTGGTTTCCCTTCCAAAAATTCCCTATCCCACCCATCCCTACTCCCCTGCTTCTATGAGGGAGTTCCCTTACCCACCAACCCACCCCCCTTCCCTGTCCTGCTATTCCCCTACTCTGGGGCATCGGACCTTCTCAGGACCAAGGGCCTCTCCTCCCATGGATGTCCAACAACGCCATCCTATGCTACATATGCAGCCAGAGCCATGGGTTTCTCCATATGTACTCTTTTGTTTGGTTGATATTGTTGTTCCTTCTTGGCAAACCCCTTCAGCTCCTTCAATACTTTCTCTAACTCCTTCCATGGTTCTCTGCCTGCATCTGCCTCTGTATTTTTAAGGCTTTGGCAGGGCCTCTTAGGAGACAGCTATATCAGGTTCCTGTCAGCAAGTACTTCTTAGCATCCACAATAGTGTCTGGTTTTGGTGACTGTATATGGGTCCCCAGGTGGGATTGCCTCTGGATGGCCTTTTATTCATTCTTTGCTCCACATTTTGTCTCTGTATCTCCTACCATGGGTATTTTGTTCCCCCTTCAAAGAAGAACTGAAGTAACCACACACTGGTGGCCATTCTTCTTGAGCTTCATTTTGTTTGTGAATTGTTATCTTGGATATTCTGAGTTTTTAGGCTAATATCCACTTATCAGTGAGAGCATACTATGTGTGTTCTTTTCTGACTGGGTTATCTCACCTAAGATGTTATTTTCTAGTTCCAACCATTTGTCTAAAAATTTCATGAATTCAGTGTTTTAAATAGTTGAGTAGTACTCCATTGTGTAAATGTACCACATTTTCTGTATCCATTCCTCTGATGAAGGACATCTAGGTTCTTTCCAGCTTCTAGATATTATTTTTAAAAGGCTACTATGAACACAGTGGAACATGTGTCCTTGTTATACGTTGGAGCATCTTTTGGTTATATGCCCAAGGTATAGCTGGGTCCTCAGGTAATACTACATACAATTTTCTGAGGAATCACCAGACTGATTTCCAGAGTGGTTGTACCAGCTTACAATCCCAATAGCAGTGGAGGAGTGTTCCTCTTTCTCCACATCCATTCCAGCATCTATTGTCACCTGAGTTTTTTATTTTAGTCACTATGACTGGTATGAGGTGGAATCTCAGATTTGTTTTGATTTGTATTTCCCTGATGACTTTGTATGTTGAACATTTCTTTAGGTGCTTCTCAGTCATTCTGTATTCCTCAGTTAAGAATTCTTTGCTTAACTCTGTAAACCATATTTAATAGGGTTATTTAGTTCTCTGGAGTCTAACTTCTTGAGTTCTTTGCATACGTTGGACATTAGCCCTTGATGGGGTTTGCAAACATTTTTTCCCAATCTGTTGGTTGCCATTTTGTCTTTTTGAGACTTTCATTTGCCTTATAGAAACTTTTCATTTATATGAGGTCACATTTGCTGATTATTGATCTTACATCATAAACCATTCATGTTCAGTTCAAGAACTTTCCCCCTGTGCCCATATGTTCAAGGCTTTTTCCTACATTCTCCTCTATAAGTTTCAGTGTATCTAGTTTTATGTGGAGACCCTTGATCCACTTGAACTTGAACTTTGTACATGAAGATAAGAATGGATCAATTTGTATTCTTCTACATGCTGACTTCCACTTAAACCAGCACTATTTGTTGAAAATGCTGTCTTTTTAGCTTATTTGTCAAAGATCAAGTGACCAGAGGTATGTGGGCTCAGTTCTGAGTCTTTGCTTCTTGTCCATTGATCTACCTGCCTGTCTCTGTTACCAACACACCATGCAGTCTTTATCAGTATTACTAAAATAATACAACTTGAAGTCAGGGTTAGTGATTCTGCCAGAAGTTGTTTTATTGTTGAGAATAATTTTCAATATCTTGTTGTTTTTTTTTTTTTTTTTTGTCATTCTAGATGAATTTGCAAATTTGCTCTTTCTGACACTATGAAGAATTGGGTTAGAAGTTTGATGGGGCTTGCATTGAATCTGTAGATTTCTTTTGGCAAGATGACCCTTTTTAATATATTAATCCTGCCAATCCATGAGGATGGGAGATCTTTCCATCTGAGATCTTCTTCAATTTCTTTCTTCAGAGACTTGAAGTTCTTGTTATACAGGTCTTTCACTTGCATGGTTAGAGTCACACCAAAGTATGTAATATTATTTGTGACTATTGTTAAGGGTGTTGTTTTCCTAATTTCTTTCTCAGTCTGTTTATCCTTTGAGTAGAGGAAGTCTACTGATTTGTTTGAGTTAATTTTATATCTAGCTACTTTGCTGAAGTTGTTTATCAGGTTTAAGAGTTCTCTGGTGGAATTTTTGGGGTCATTTAAGTATATTCTCATATCATCTGAAAATAGTGATAATTTGACTTCTTCCTTTCCATTTTGTCTCCCTTAGACATCCTTTTGCTGTCTAACTGTCTTAACTGCTGTCTAAGTATCTAGGACTTCAAGTACTATATTGAATTGGTAGGGACAGAGGTGGCAGCCTTGTCTATTCCCTGGTTTTGGTAGGATTGCTTCAAGTTTTTTTTCCATATAGTTTGATGTTGGCTATTGGTTTGCTGTATATTGCTTTTACTATGTTTAGATGTGGGTGGGTCTTTAATTCCTGGTATTTCCAAAACTTTTTATCATGAAGGGGTGCTGAATTTTGTCATATGCTTTCTCCGCATCTAATGAAAAGATTTTTTTTTTTCATTTGAGTTTCTTTATATAGTGGATCACATTCATCAATGTAATTTCTGTATATTAAGCAATCCCTGCATCACTGGGATGAAACCTTATTGATCATGATGGATGATAGTTTTGATGTGTTCTTGGAATCAGTTTGCAAGAATTTTATTGAGTATTTTTGCATCGATATTCATAAGGGAAATTGGTGTGAAGTTCTCTCTCTTTGTTGGGTCTTTGTGTGGTTTAGGTATAAGCATAATTGTAGCTTCACAGAATGACTTCCATAGTATTCTTTCTACTTCTATTTTGTGATATAATTTGAAGAGTATTGGTATTAGGTCTTCTTTGAAGGTCTGATAGAGTTCTGTACCAAAACAATCTGGTCCTGGGCTCTTTTACATTGGGAGACTATTATTGCCTGCTTCTATTTCTTTATGGGTTTTGGAACTGTTTAGATGGTTTATCTGATCCTGACTTAACTTTGGTACCTTGTAACTATCTAGAAAATTGTCGATTTCTTCAAGATTTTTCAAGTTTTGTTGAGTATATGGTTTGCAATAGGATATAATGATTTTTTTACATTTCCCTGATTTCTCTTGTTATTTCTCCCTTTTTATTTTTGATTTTGTGAATTTGAATAATGTCTTTGTGGCCTCTGGATAGTTGGCTAAGTGTTTATTGTGTTGATTTTCCCAAAGAACCAGCTCCTGGTTTATTTATTCTTCGTATAGTTTTTTGCTTCTAATTGGTTGATTTCAGCCCTGAATTTGATTATTTACTGCCATCCACTCCCCTTGTATGTATTTTCTTCTTTTTGTCCTAGAACTTTCAGATGTACTGTCAAGCTGTTAGTGTATGCTCTCTCTAGTTTCTTGTTGGAGGCATTCAGATCTATGAGTTTTCTTCTTAGCATTGGTTTCTTTGTGTGTCATAACTTTGAGCATGGTGGGCCTTCATCATCATTGAATTCTAAAAAGCCTTTAATGTCTTTCTTTATTTGTTCTTTGACCAAGTTATCATTGTGTAGAGCATTGTTCAGCTTCCATGTGTGTGAGTGCTTTCTATTGTTTTTGTTGTTATTGAAGACTACCCTTAGTCTGTTGTGATCTGATAGGATGTATGGGATTATTTCAAACATTTTGTATTTGTTTATGCCTGTTTTGTGTCAGAGTATATAGGGAGTTTTGGTAAAAGTTCAAAGAGATGATGAGAAGAAGATATATTTTGTGTTAGGATGAAATATTCTATAGATATCTGTTAAATCCATTTGGTTCATAACTTCTGTAAGTTTCACTGCATCTCTGTTTAGTTTGGGATTCCATGATTTGCCACTTGATGAGAGTGAAGTGTTGAAGTCTCCCATCATTATTTTGTGAGGAGCAATGTGTGTTTTGAACTTTAATAAAGTTTCTTTTATGAATCTTAGTGTCCTTGCACTTGAAGCATAGACGTTCAGAATTGAGAGTTAATCTTGGTAGAATTTTTTCCTTGATGAGTATGAAGTGTCCTTCCATATCTTTTCTGATAACTTTTGTTTCAAAGTCAATTTTATTTGATATTAGAATGGCTACTCCAGCTTCTTTGTTGGAAACCATTTGCTTGGAAATTGGTTTTCCAGCCTTTTACTCAGAGGTAGTGTCTGTCTTTGTCACTGAGGTGCATTTACTGTATGGGGCAAAATATTGGTTTCTGTTTACATACCCAACCTGTTACTCAGTGTCTTTTATTGGAGAATTTGTCCATTGATACTGAGGTATTAAGGAAAAGTGATTGTTGCTTCCAAATATTGTGTTGTTATAGGTAAAGTTATGTTTGTGTGGCTGTCTTCTTTTTGGTTTGCTGAAAGAAGATTATTATCTTGCTTTTTCTAGGGTGTGGTTTCCCTCCTTGTGTTTGAGTTTTGCATCTATTACCCTTTGTAAGGCTGGATTTGTGGAAAGATATTTTATAAATATGTTTTTGTCATGGAATATCGTGGTTTCTCCATCTATGGTAATTGAGAGTTTTGCTGGGTATCTTCTGGCTTCATACTCTCTTGTGAGAAGTATGGTGTAATTCTGATAGGTCTGCCTATATATGTTACTTGACTTTTTCCCTTACTGCTTTTAATATTCTTTCTTTCTTTTCTGTATTTGGTGTTTCATTACTGGTCCAATGTATTTGGAGTTCTGTAGGTGTCTTGTATGTTCATGGACATCTCTTTCTTTAGGTGAGGGAAGTTTTCTTCTATAATTTGTTGAAGGTATTTACTGGTCCTTTAAGTTGGGAATCTTTGCTCTGTATTTTACCAATTACCCTTAGGTTTGGTCATCTCACTGTGTCCTGGGTTTCCTAGATGTTTTGGTTTAGAAGCTTTTTGTATTATGCATTTTCTTTGACTGTTCTTTCAATGTTTTCTATGGTGTCTTCTGCACCTGAGATTTTTCTCTTTTATCTCTTGATTTCTGTTGATGGTGCTCCCATTTATGACTTCTGGTCTCTTTCCTAAGTTTTCTATCTCCAGAGATGTTTCCCTTTGTGATTTCTTTATTTTTTCTATTTCCATTTTTAGATCCTGACTGGTTTTGTTCAACTACTTCACCTGTTTGGTTATATTTTCTTTAAGGGATTTTTGTGTTTCCTCTTTAAGGGCTTCCAGCTGTTTACTTGTGTTCTCCTGTATTTCTTTAAGGGAGCTATTTATGTCCTTCTTAAAGTCCTCTATTATGATCATGAGATGTGTTTTATATATGAATCTTGGTTTTCCAGTGTGTAGGGAGTATCCAGGTCTTGCTGTGGTGGGATAACTAGGTTCTGATGATGCCAAGTAAACTTGGTTTCTGTTAGTAAGATTCTTGTGCTTGCCACTCACCGTCTGGTTATCTCTAGTGTTAGTTGGCCTTGCTGTCTCTTACTGGTGTTTATCCCCTCCTTGGTCCTGTGAGCCTTTGATCTTAGGTGTGTTAGCATTCCTGCTATGTCTGACTTTGGACAGTTATTGGAGCAATAGTGCTGATCTCACTTCTGATCTTAAGAGTAAGAAAACTCCTGGAAGATCATCTCTCTCCTGCCAGTTTTCTGTTCAGAAGGCCAAGGGACAGCCTTAGCCTCAAGGTGCAGATGAAGACTGGAGTCAATGCAGTTTCCATCAAAATTTGAATACAGTTCTTTACAGATCTAGAAAGAGCAATTCTCAGCTTCATATAAACAAAACAACAAGGATAGCTAATATAATCCTGTTCAATAAAAGAACATTTGGAGATAACAAAATCCTTGATCTAAAGCCATAATAAAAAGTAAAAGAAAAAAAGAAAAAATGCATGGTATTGGCATAAAGAAAGATTGATCAGTATAATAGAATGAAAGATACAGAAACAAATTCCACATGTCTAGACACTTAATTTTTTTTTACCAAGAATCCAACACCATACAATGGAAAATCCAAAACACCTTCAATAAATGATGCTGATTTAACTGGATGTCTGCATTTAGAAGAATGCAAATAGACCCATATCTATCACCCTGCAAAATATTCAAGTTCAAGTGGATCAAAGACCTCAACATAAAACTTGCCACACTAAATCAAATAAAGGAGAAATTGGGTAATGAGTTTATTGGCACAGAAGACAAATTCCTGAACAGAACACTGATAGCTCAGACACTAAGATTAGCAATAAACATCAACCTCATGAAACTGATAAGATTTTTCAAGGCTAAGGACAAAATGGTAGCCTACAGAATGTGAAAAGACAGGGACTAGTATCTAAAACATGTAAATAAGTCAAGAAATTATACACCTATACACCAAATAATCCAATTAAAAATGGGGTACAGAGCTAAACAGAATTTTCAACAGAAGAATCTCTAATGGCCTGGCTGAGACACACTTAAAGTAATGAATGTTCAGTGTTCTTAGTCAGAAGAGAAATTCAAGTCAAAAATGACACCGAGATTCTATCTTACACCTGTGAGAGTGCCTAAGATCAAAAACTCAAGTGACACCATATACTGACAAGGATGTGGAGCAAGGGGAACACTCCTCCATTGTTGATAGGAGTGCAAACTAATATAACCACTTTGCAAATCAATTTAGCAGTGTCTGAGAAATTGGAAATAGTTTTCCCTCCAGGCCCACCTCTCCTGGACATATACTCAAGAGATGCCCCACTATACCATACACTTGCTCAACTATGTTTATAGCAGCTTTATTCATGATAGCCAGAAACTGTATACAACCTAGATATCTCTCAACTGAAGAATTGATAAAGAAAATGTAGTTTATTTACACAATGAAATACTATTCAGCTATTAAAAGCAAGGATATCATGAAATTTGCAGGAACTTGAGAATATTGTCCTGAATGAGAATACCCAACCCCTTTTCCCCAAAATGCATGGTATATATTCACTTATAAGAGGACATAGTATACAGGATAACTATTTTACAACCCACAGACTCAAAGAAACTAAGTAATAAGAAAGGCCCTCGTAGGAGAAATGGATCTCACTCAGAAGGGGGAATAAAATAGACATCAGAGGTAATATAGGGAGGGAACTGGGTGGACGAAGAGATCAGGGAACAGGGATGCAAACCAGATATGAGTATAGGGATTGTGAGGGAGGGTTAGGAGTCAGAGAGCCAGTCAATGGGGAGCATCTCTGGGGGTAGCTAGAGACCTGGGATGGGTGAGGTACCCGGTAGTCTTTGGGAATGACCCTAGCTGAGACTCCTACCAGTGAGGCACATGAAGACTAAAGAGGAAATCTCCTGCATCCAGAAAGGACTTGGAGGGATGGGGATATTAACCAATCCATGAAATACGCAACCCAAAATTTGTTGTGCCTATATGATACAAGGGGGTAAATTCTGAAGGAACAGTTAACCAATGACTGGCTCAACTTGAGACACAACACATGTAAGAGAGCAAATGTCTTAGTCTGTTAATGATTCTATGCTATGCTTAGAGATAGGAGCCTAGCATAACTCTGTTCTGATAGGCTTCATCCAACAGTCAATGGAAAGACACAGAGACCCACAGATTGCCTGCTAGTCTTGTAGAAAAGTCAGAATTGAATTGAGAGAACCAGAGAAGTCGAGATCACCACAAGAGCACTACAGAATCTGGGCTCACAGAGATGGAACCATCAACAAAATATCAGCCAGTGGCTGGACCTAGGGCCCCCTCACATATGTATCAGATGTGCTGCTTAGCTTTCATGTGCATCCCCTAACAATTCTTTCTCTGACTTTGTTGTCTGCCATTGGATCTCCTTCTCCTAACAGGTCCAGTTGGGCCTCAATGGGAGAGGATACACTTAATACTCCTTTGATGTCCCAGTATGGAGCAGTACCACAAGGGTCTTCTCCTTCTCTGGGGCATAGGAGTGGTAATGGGGAGATGAATTTGTAAGGATGGTAAGCATAGGAGCAGTGGGGGAAGGCTTGATCAGGATGTAAAGTGAAAAAAATAAATCAACAATAATAAAATGCAATTAAATGTAGAAATTTTGAGATAATTTATTTGAGACCCAACAGTATTATCTGCAATAAGTATACTTTAGAAATAACAACAGAGAATAGGTTTCTTAAAAATTGTGTGTGTGCACGTCTGTATGTATGTGTATTATAAAACTTTCTGCCATGTAAATAGTAAGGAGGAGTTGTCTGTAATTTCCATATAAATATTCAGACTTCAAAACAAGATAGGGACATATTAGCTCTTAAATAATTTTATGACTTATTGCAGGGGAGCTATATTATTGCTTGCAGTTTTGCTTTCTTGATAAATGCAGGTTAGGACAATAAAAAAACACAGTATTTCAAAGGTCAAATACTTCAGGAACCCTTTAATTAAGCAAAATTCAGACTAGACTATCCAGTATAATCCAAAGTTTCTCCATGCCTGAACACATTCCCCTAATTTCCTATAAGCATATGCTGTCTCAAAGCTGTTATTTTGTGAAAGCTGTCCAAGAAAAAAATTCATACCACCAAATGATACCATATTAATTAAGAAACTTAGATGCAGCACAGATACATAGTTCACATTTTATTGTCAAACAGATGTCAAGTGTTTACTCTCAACATCTATGACAGGGAAAATGATCTAATCTTTTGTGCAAATATTTATGAGGAGGGATTGCACATCTTAATAAAAGAACACACTTTTTCTTTCTTTATTTTTTCTTTATTTATATTTCAAGTGTTATCCCTTTTCCTGCTTTCCCCCCACAAAAATCCTCTATGCCATCCCCATCCCCCTGCTTCTATGAGGGTGTTCCCCTACCCACCCACCCCATCCTGGCATTCCCTACAATGGGTCCATTGAACCTTCACAGGACCAAGGGCCTCTCTTCCCATTCATGCCTGACAAGGCCATCCTCTGCATCTGGATGCAGCTGGAGCCATAGGTCCCTCCATGTGTACTCTTTGGTTGGTGGTTTAGTCCCTGGGAGCTCTGGGGTGGGGGGGAGGCAGGGAATCTGGTTGATATTGTTGTTCTTCCTATGGGGCTGCAAACCCCTTCAATTCCTCCAGTCCTTTCTCTAACTCCTCCATTGTATACCCCATCCTCAGTCAAAAGGTTGGCTGTGAGCAACCTGATCTGTATTTGTTGACAAAGCCTCTCAGGAGGCAGCTATATCAGATCCCTGTCAGTAAGGACTTCTTGGCATCCACAATAGTGTCTGGATTTGGTGACTATATATGGGATAGATCCCCTGGTGGGCAGTCTCTGGATGGCCTTCCTTCAGTCTCTGCTTCACGTGGAAATCTGAGCTGGAGCTGGTTTATAGAGCAGCAGAGATCATTTTCTTGAATGCTGGGAACAGAAAAGTTGCCCTGCCATTCTGAAGACAGCCGTGTAACAGTGTTTTGCTTGTCATTCAGAACTAGACTAAGTAGACATGAGTAAAGGAAATTAGATTTACATCTTTAATCTCACATGTTTAGCAATAATCTTTTTGCCTTAGACAGTGCTGTTTGAGACAAAGCAGTCAATTAGCCAGTTAGTTCAAAGCAGGGACAGTTATTAAAATATGAAGGTAAAGAAACAATGTTGTCAAAAGTCATGCATGTCCACCTAGACCTGTAGCATCACATACTTTGGAGTTGAATGAGAAGCTAACTTAATCCCAGGGATTTGACAGCATCCTTGAACAAGATAGCAAGTATTCTTAAAAAACAAAAGCAACCAACAGAAGAATAGAAAATAGCTTATTTTTATAGGTTAGGAAAAATACAAACAGAACCAACAAACAAAAACCAAAACAACAATCCTTGGGTAAACCCCAAATCAGACGTATTTTTGTTAATAATAATCTCTGGTTGGCATCAGTCACAACCCTTTTCATTACTTTATTTTCAATATGATTTTAAATGTATTTCCATCTTACTGAAGATCTCTATGCTCCTCATTAATCTTCCTGAATTACACCCACTAATTTTCATAGCAAAAATGCCCCAGTTGGCTAAAAGTAATTGGGTTTGTATATTTTATTTAAATTGCTCATCGTGCATTTATGTCTATTCTTCAGCTAAGCTCTCAGAGTAAACTGTGAGTTACCACTGCTTTCTTTCAGTGAGCTCTCAGCCCAGTGAAGAAGGCAGTTCAAAAGATTAGTGTGCTGCTTTCTGAGTCTAAATACACAGCAGCAGTGCAAGCTCTCTCCAGTTATTGTTGCTCTGTCCCTACTCCTAAAGAGGCTGTACAAAGTGGAAAGCAGGAATTAAAAATGCTACCTAGAGGGCTGTCATTTGTATTTAGGATTGGAATCCACAGACTTAAAGAATACATATCTATACATAGGTGGGTCTGGCATTGTGAAAGATTTATTTCCAGTTGGTAGGAGGTCTTTGATTTTGGGTAAAAATCACTTTAAGCTTAAAAGAAGCATGAGACTTATTCCAATATGAATACAGGAGCACAGAGGTGCAGGAGCATTGAAGGTGCAATTAAGTGGGGATGCAAAATGTGGAAATGGAGTATGGAGAGTTAAAACATGGGGTACAAAGGCATGCAGATGCAGATTTATGGAGGTAGAATGATATGGGAGTGTAGGATCAATGGACATATAACTATAAGGATGCAAAATTATAGGGGAATAAAAGTAAGTAGGTAAATAGAATGAGGATACAGGACCATGGGTGCCAGGATTGTTGGGTATTAGAATGTGGAGTACAGACCTGGAGATGCAGGAGTATAAGGAGTAGGGAATTGGGAGATTTTTGAAGTAGTAACACTTGCTTGCTGTAAAATATCTTGTTAACGCTAACTTTTAACCGCCTCCGAAAGCTATCCACACTTTCTGTATTGTCACCTTCCCAATACAAACCACCGTCCTCCCAACTAAAGCCTTATCTATGGACTGCTAGTTCTTTAGGAGAAATTTAATCCTTTACTCTTCATATCCAGTTCCCTCTGCCATGAAAAAGTACTGCAATTAAGTAGAACCAGTTGGATTTGTTTCACTGAAAAGCTTTAATAGATGTGCAATAGGCCTGCAATAAAAATACTTAACCTAATAGCAAGATTCTACAGTATTTAGCACTGAACTTCATTCAACCTCCTCTTATGCTTGCTTTACTGCCCCTTGTTTTTGCACAGCAATCCCATTGACATCGTACCTTCTTTCCCTATGCATACTAGGCTCCTGGGTTTTGTCTTGTGGTCATTGTATAAACAGTTCTCCTGGTAGCACACTTTGAAACACTGATTTTCAGTTCATCTTAAGTAAGACCTATACTATTATTTTATGGAATACATTTTCAACTGAAATGTCCCTTCCACACAGGTCTCATATCTACTATCAAGTACTTAAGGAATCTCTACTTTGGTCCTTGTGACCAAAAATTTCCCTTTTGTTTCTTGAAAGTTCAGGAAATCAAATTGCTAAAGTCACAAGCAGGTGATATTTTAAAGGAAGATAATTAATAAATATCTCAGAGAGAGTGGAGGAAGAGATGGAGCTAGAAAGACACATAAGTGCACACAAACACACAGAGGGGGCAGGGAGGGAAAGAGAGGGAGGGAGAGGAAAGGAGAGGGAAGGTGGGAGGGACAGGAAGACAGGGAAGGGAGGAAGAGGGAGCGAGGGAGGCAGACACACACACACAGAGAGAGAGAGAGAGAGAGAGAGAGAGAGAGAGAGAGAGAAATTATTTGCTCTGTCTCCCAACAATTACCATACACACCAGAAAAATGAGCGCAAACGTGAGTGCTGTGCTGGGCGAGCCTTGGACTGCAGCTTTCCGGCATAGACATTACTCTTTCCCTCCTTTCCTACCTTTTTCATTCACCTTAAGAATTTAGCTTTAGATGTGGAGATACGTTTTAACCAATTAACAAATAAATGAATTTTATTTTATTGGCAAGGGTGACATTACTTTAAGACACATATAAAAGGATTTTAATAATGAAGAGGTAAACAGCAGTTTATAAGTAGTTTACAACAATATGCCAAGAAGCATTTAGTTGTCGTCATTTTATATAAGTTTTCTACGAAAGACTGGAGATTATGGAAGTCTGTTACTTCCACAAACACACTAACAAAAGTACAAATGTTATGAGAACATTTGTGTAGGCCTGCATAGCCCTGCATAGCACCCTCGCATAGCCCTGCATAGCACCCTCGCATAGCCCTGCATAGCACGCTCGCATAGCCCTGCATATCCTTCCATAGCCGTTCATAGCCCTCCGTAGCCCTCCGTAGCCCTCTATATAATTGCATAGCCCTCTATATCTCTGCATGGTACTCCATAGTCCTCCATAGCACTTCATGGCCCTCCGTAGCTCTCCATAACCCTTCTCAGGCCTCCACAGCTCTCCATATCCCTGCATATCCCTGCATATCCCTGCATATCCCTGCATA
>JADRCD010189158.1:35162-49770 GCA_019843815.1 Montemys delectorum
CCCTGCATAGCCCTGCATAGCCCTGCATAGCCCTGCATAGCCCTGCATAGCCCTGCATAGCCCTGCATAGCCCTGCATAGCCCTGCATAGCCCTGCATAGCCCTGCATAGCCCTGCATAGCCCTGCATAGCCCTGCATAGCCCTGCATAGCCCTGCATAGCCCTCCATAGCCCTCCATAGCCCTGCATAGCCCTGCATAGCCCTCTATAACCCTTTATGCACCTGCATAACCCTCCTCTCTGTGACTACATCAGACTTACAATAAATTAGCAACTGAGTTTGAGGACCTTCAACTCTTCGTGTATGTGAATGCCGCTTGGGCAGACTAAACAGGGAGCGATTAGGCTATGAATGTAGCCGAAGATGAGGGCTCCAGCATGGTTGGGAAACAAGTCAGACTGAGGCAGAATCCAGTCACTGCTGAGAACTGCATGGAGTTGGTAATAAGGGGGCTCCTAGGGCTGGTGAGGAGCCTGAGGCCAGTGGGAGGATGTCTAGCTTAGCTCAGATGAGGGTGGAGAGACCTTCTGTGGAAGACTTAGGAAGCACTGCTCTGTATGATGAAGCACCCCCACCACCACCACGGCACTTCTTGATGAGATAAACAGTCCTTGCTTGTCAAACCACTTATTCATTGTTCATCATGTAAAACAGATTGATAACACTTACTCAGGGTGGACCAGAAATTAAATACCTTTTCAGGAACCAATGTCTGGGAAGCAAAGCTTGTTAGCTAAACGCTCAGGCTGGCTCATCTAGATACATTAGTAATTATGTGCTTTGTGCTACAGAACTAGTTACCACAATCTTCATCTGGGGTGTCATGGTCTACTGCTTAAACTGGAATTTTTCAATGTTGCTACCATATAACCATATTTATTTATTTATTTATTTATTTATTTATTTATTTTTCTTCTTTAATCCTTCTTTTACAGTCCAGACTTCATCCCCCTCCTGGACTTCCCCCAGGCCATTCCACATCCCATACCTCCTCTCCACACACACCCCCATCTCCAAGAGAATGTCCCTACCATTCAACACCACCCCACTAGGTCTCACCTACTGGGCCTCAAGTCTCTTGAGGGTTAGGTGCGTCTTCTCTCACTGAAGCCAGACCAGGCAGTCCTCTGCTGTGTATGTGTCAGAGGGCTCATATCAACTGGCATAAATCCATAATTTAACACACAGATGTCAAGATAAAAAATTATTTGGCAAAGAGTGTGACCTGAAAAAAAATGTCAGATTCTTTCATTTCATTGTAAGCCAGAAAAATATTTTATGCTTTTATTTGATTAGAAAAATATTTTCCATCTATTATCATTCAAGCTAACATTTCACAGGATAAATTAGTTATAGTTTTTGAGGTAAACTTAATGTTTTTGATTTATTATGCATGTGTACCTATATCTGTATAAGTATATATGTGTGACTATATGTGTGTCTGTGTATGTTTATATTATGTATTTGTGTATGAATGTATGTTGTACATAAGTTTATTTGTGTGTATATGGATGAAAATGAGTGAATGCTTCATGAAGGAGTATAAATATGACCCCACAGACAGTGGGGGTTGAGCACTGAGCATTGGTTTAGTTTGCTGCACCTTGTTATTCTTTGCTAATGACACCCATGTATTTGTTCACCTTACATAGGATTGTTGAGCTCAACTTGTGATAACTTCGACATTGAGGGAAACTTCCAAGAACTGCTCAAGAGATTCCTGTAGTAGCTTCCTGCTTCAGTAGCCACGCCTCAGGTCAATTGGTGAGCCTGGTGGTTTCTTCAGGATTGAACTACATCTTCCTGATGTCTGCTTGCTGAAGGGACTGGACAGTAGCTGCTGGTTCATGCCTTGGTGTCTGCCTACCGAGAGGACTGGTCTGCAGGTACTAAGTCATATTTGAGTATTTGATGTTTGATACAGGACTGAACTGTTGCCCAAAAAGATCATGCACACCCCCCAAAGAACTACTGCTGAATAGGCCACACCTAGGAGGGACAACAGATCCACAACACTCTCTGCACCTTTCCTGCAAGAGGAGATCCTCTCTCCAGGGTGTTCTCTGACCCCAGGACTCAGGAGGGAAGCCTGATACATAGCCATCTGTGCCTGAGTTTTACCAGAGGAGAGGTGATCTCACAGAAGTGCTGACACAGGCTTACAGACCCACAGGAGGAACAAGCTCCAACCAGAGACACTAAGAACATCTAACACCAGAGATCAGCAGATGGCAAAAGACAAACACAAAAATCCTACCAACAGAAACCAAGACAACTTGGCTTCATCAGAACCTAATACTCCCACCACAGCAAGTCCTGTATACCCCAAAACACCAGAAAAGCAAGATTTGGATCTAAAATAATATCTCATAATGGTGATAGAGGAATTTAAGAAGGATGTGAATAACTCCTCCTAAAGTGGAGTGAATAACTTTCACCCTAAAGTGATCAAAAAAGATAAGGAGGGACACTTCATACTCATCAAAGGTATGATCTACCAAGATGAACTCTCAGTTCTGAACCTCTATACCAGAATGCAAGAGCATCTACATTCATAAAAGAAACTTTACTAAAGCTCAAAGCACACATTGTTCCACACACAATAATAGTAGGACATTTCATCACCACACTCTTGGCAATAGACAAATCATGGAAACAGAAACTAAACAAGGACATAGTGAGACTAACAGAAGTTGTGAAACAGATGGATTTAACAGATATCTATAGAACTTTTATCCTAAAACAAAAAGATATACCTTCTTCTCAGCACCTCATGGTACCTTCTCCAAAATTGACTGTATAATTGGTAACAAATCAGGCCTCAACACATACAAGAAAACCAAAATAATTCCTTGCATCCTATCAGATCACCATGGACTAAGGCTGCTCCTCAATAACAACATAAACCATAGAATGCCCACATATATGTGGAAGCTTAACAACATTCTATTCAATTATAACTTGGTCAAGGAAGAAATAAAGATAGAAATTAAAGACTTTCTAGAGTTTAATGAAAATGAAGCCACAACATACCCAAATTTATGGGACACAATAAAAGCAGTTCTAAGAAGAAAACTAATAGCTTTAACTGCCTCCAAAAAGAAACTGAAGAGAGCATACACCAGCAATTTGACAGGACATCTGAAAGCTCTAGAACAAAAAGAAGCAAATTCACCCAAGGGGAGTCAATAATAAAATAAAGGCAGGAAATAAACAAACTCAGGGCTGAAATCAACCAAATAGAAACAAAAAGAACTATACAAAGAATCAACCAAACCAGGAGCTGGTTCTTAGAGGAAATCAACAAAATAGATAAACCCTTAGCCAGACTAACTAGAGAGCACAGAAAGAGTATCCGAATTAGCAAGATCAGAAATGAAAAGGGAGACATAACAATAGACAGTGAGGAGATTAAAAAATCATGAGAGCCTACTACAAAAGCCTATACTCAAGAAAACTGGAAAAGTTTGATGAAATGGACAATTTTCTAGACAGATACCAGATACCAAAGTTAATTCAAGATCAGATCAACAATCTAAACAGTCCCATATCTGCTAATGAAATAGAAATAGTAATTAATAGTCTCCCAACCAAAAAGGCCCAGGACCAGATGAGTTTAGTGAAGAGTTTTATCAAACCTTCAAAGAAGACCTAACACCAATACACCTGAAACTGTTCCACAACATAGAAACAGAAGGTACTCTACCCAATTAATTCTATGAAGCCACAATTACTCTTATACCTAAACCACACAAAGACCTAACAAAGAAAGAAAATTTCAGACCAATTTCCCTTATGAATATCGATGCAAAAATACTCAATAAAATTCTTGCAAACTGAATCAAAGAACACATCAAAACGATCATCCACCATGATCAAGTAGGCTTCATCCCAGGGATGCAGGGATCGTTCAATATACTGAAATCCATCAGCATAATTCATTATATAAACAAACTCAAAGAAAAAACCATATGATCATCTCATTAGATGTTGAGAAAGCATTTGAAAAAAATTCAACACCCCTTCATGATAAAAGTCTTAGAAAGATCAGGAATTCAAGGCCCATACTTAAACATAGTAAAAGCAATATACAGAAAACCAGTAGCCAACATCAAACTAAATGGAGAGAAACTTGAACAATCCCACTAAAATAAGGAACTAGAAAAGCTGCCCACTGTCTCTCTACCTATTCAATATTGTACTTGAAGTCCTAGCCAGAGCAATTAGACAACAAAAGGAGATCAAAGGGATATGAATTGGAAAGGAAGAAGTCAAAACATTGCTATATGCTGATAATATGATAGTATGCTTAAGTGACCCCAAAAATTCCACCATAGAGCTCCTAAACCTGATAAACAACTTCAGCAAAGTAGCTGGATATAAAATTAACTCAAGCAAATCAGAGGCCTTCCTCTACACAAAGGATAAACAGGCAGAGAAAGAAATTAGGGAAACAACACCCTTCACAATAGTTACAAATAATATAAAATACCTCGGTGGAACTCTAACTAAGCAAGTAAAAGATCTGTTTGACAAGAACTACAAGTCTCTGAAGAAGGAAATTGAATATCTTAGAAGATGGAAAGATCTCTTATGCTCGTGGATTTTCAGGATTACTATAGTAAAAATGGCCATCTTGCTGAGGGCAATCTACTGATTCAATGCAATCCCCATCAAAATTCCAACTCAATTTTTCACAGACTTAGAAAGAGCAATTTGCAAATTAATCTGGAATAACAAAAACCTAGGATAGGGAAAACTATTCTCAAGGATAAAGGAACATCTGGCAGAATCACCATCCCAGACCTTAAGCTGTACTGCAGAGCAATTGTGATTAAAAACTGCATGGTACTGGTACAGTGACAGGCAGGTAGATCAATGGAATAGAACTGAAAACCCCAAAATGAACCCATACACCTATGTTCACTTGATCTTTGACAAAGGAGCTAAAACCATACAGTGCAAAAAAGACAGCCTTTTCAACAAATGGTGCTAGCTCAACTGGCGGATAACATGTAAAAGAATGCAAATGGATCCTTTCCTTTCTCCTTGTACAAGGCTCAAGTCCAAGTGGATCAAGGACCTCCACATCAAACCAGATACACTGAAACTAATAGAAAAGAAAATGGGAAAGAGCCTCTAGCATATAGGCAGGGGGGAAATTTTCCTGAACAGAACACCAATAGCTTATGCTCTAAGATCAAGAATTGACAAATGGGACCTCATAAAGTTGCAAAGCTTCTATAAGGCAAAAGACACTGTCAATATGACAAAATGGCAACCAACAAATTGAGAAAAGATCTTTACCAATCCTATAACTGAGAGAGGGCTAATATCCAATATATACAAAGAACTTAAGAAGTTAGACTCCAGAGAACCAAATATCCCTATTAAAAATGGGATACAAGCTAAACTAAGAATTCTCAACTGAGGAATACTGAATGGCTGAGAAGTACCTAAAAAAATGTTCAACATCCTTAGTCATCAGAGAAATGCAAATCAAAACTACCCTGAGATTCCACCTCACATCAGTCAAAATGGCTAGGATAAAAGACTCAGGTGACAGCAGATGCTGGAGAGGTTGTGGAGAAAAAGGAACACTCCTTCATTGCTGATGGGATTGCAAGCTGGTACTACCCTGGAAATCAATGTGGCAGTTTCTCCGGAAATTGAACATAGTTCTACCAGAGAATCCAGCAATACCACTCCTAGGCATATACCCAGAAGATGCTCCAACATGTAAAAAGGACACATGCTCCACCATGTTCATAGCAGCGTTATTTATAATAACCAGAAATTGGAAACAACCCAGATGTCCCTCAAGAGAGGAACGGATACAGAAATTATGATACCTCTACACAATGGAGTAGTACTCAATTATTAAAAACAATGAATTTATGAAATTCTTAGGGAAATGGATGGACTGGAGAATATCATCCTGAGTGAGGTAACCCAATCACAAAAGAACACACATGGTATGCACTCTCTGATAAGTGGATACTAGCCCAGAATATCGGAATACATGAAGTTCAATCCACAAACCACAAGAAACTCAAGAAAAAGGAAGACCAAAGTGTGGATACTTCATTCCTTCTTAAAAGGGAGAACAAAATACCCATGGAAGGAATTGCAGAGACTAACTATGGATCAGAGACTGAAGGAAGGACAATCCAGCCTGATATAGCTGTCTCCTGAGAGGCTCTGACAGTACCTGACTAATACAGAAGTAGAGGCTCACATCCATCCATTGAACTGAGCACACGGTCCCCAATGAAGGAGTTAGAGAAAGGACCCAAGGAGCTGAAGCATTTACAGCCCCTTAGTACAAACAACAATACGAACTAACTAGTACCCTCAAGTTCCCAGGGACTAACCCACCAACCAAAGAGTACACATGGTGGGACTAATGGACCCAGCAGCATAGGAATAGTAGAGGATGGCCAAGTCAGTCATCAATGGGAGGTGAGGCCCTTGGTCCTGTGAAAGTTCTGTGCTCCAGTGTAGGGGAATGCCAGGGCCAGTAAGCAGGAGAGGGTGGGGTGGCGAGCAGGGGGAGAGGGGAAGGTACAGGGGTTTGTTCTTGATATTGTTTTTTGGTTTTTGTTTTTTTGGGGTTTTTTTTTGGAGGGGAAACTGGGAAAGAAGATATTGTATGACATGTAAATAAAGAAAATATTTAATAAACTTTAAAAAAAGAAAAAGAAAAGAAAATGTGGTGTATATGTGTATATGTTTATATATATATACATGTATATTTATGTACAGATTAACTAAGAAGTCACTGTATGTTTTGTTTTTATATTGATAATGCTCATTATTTGAAAAAATCTAGGCATTTTCAGATGAGCTAGTGTTGTATAACTTACAAGGACTTACAAGGCATGTATTTAATATAAAATACTGTATAAATCTTCCCTCTCATGTACAGCTGAGATGAGAGCACATTAATATATTCAAGCTGAGTAAAATCTAACTGTACTTGTCTTTATATTATCTTTAGAAAAATATGTAAAATAAATTAGCCATTGTTTGGGACACAGGTAGAGATATGCTCTAGGAGTTCATTTACTAACATAGCCACCAATATGCTTGTCTGCAATTATAGGCAGAAGAAAGTCCAGGATTGTTTTTCTTTATTAATTGAAATGATAATAAATAACAAATATTCAGTGTATATAATAGGAGGGGAGAAATGTAGACAGGGTAAGATTTATAGTTTTGGTGGATGCTTTTCTCCCTGTTAAATTACAAAGACAGAAAAAAGGCATGGGAAGAAACCCTGTAGACAGTTGCTTTTAACCTTCAGATCTTACAGCTTCGAGAGTGTTGCTAAACAACATGTAGACACTATAAACAAGGCCTTGTAAACTGTAGCCAATGTAGGCCCTCTCGGAACCCTAGTTCTGTTTGGCTGCCTTAGGCCTGGTGACTACTCTTGGCTGTGAGGACTCTTCTAAGTGTCCTCTGACGAAAAACTGCTATAGTTTTAACAAAGGCTGGTGCCCTGTTTTATTCAATTCAGTATTTCTCTTGCCTTTTTTCTGTATTTGTCTCCTAGAATCTTTCCAGTTGTGTCCCTCACCGGAACTGTAGAGTACTAGGGCCCAGCACTACTTGACTTGGGAATCATTATGTGATCACATAAATCTTCTGCAGTTTAAAAATACATGATTTTAATTCCAGAATTGAATTGAGATGAGCTTGTTTTTCCTCCACATATCATTTAGAAGATAATACGTCACAGACTCAAAATTATTTCCTCATATATTTCAACAAAAATATATTCAATGTGATTAAAAACTGGTAGCAATGAAAATCATGAGAAAAAACATGAAGAAAACACACATGTCTACATCAGAGTTTCTGTAAATAAACAAAACCATTGTGTGACTTCATGTAGCAGTAGATATTGAAAATACGTTTGTAAGGCTGTTGCCTTTTTTTTATATATTAAAGCTCAAAACAATAGGACGAATGGTTGAAATGATAAAATATGTATATAATGGGATGCTAGTTATCTTCCTAGTTGTTCTGACAAAATTTCTGTATGAGAATTAGAAGGAGGGGTATTGATTTGGACTCATATCAACACTGGAAAGGGCTGGCACCTGGAAGACTTTATCTACTGGTAAGAAGAGGAGGCACCAGAGGTGCCTGATATTCACAGCTTAGCTTACTATGAAGCAAAGAATGTGGCTTGAGGCAAGTCTGGGGCGTAATCCTGAAAGGCTTACCACAAGGGATACATTTTTAATTATCAGAGAAATACAAATTAAGATCACAAAGAGCTTCTACTATTTGCTTAATGGCTAAGGGAACACAAACTGACAATACAAAATGGTAAGCATTGTGGGCATCACTGGAAAGTTCCATCCACCTCTGCTGACAGTGTAAAGTGAAAACTCTGCCTTTGAAAGTTTATTGCAAAATTGAGCACACAAGTACACACTCTGCCTTCTTCGCTGTGGTTTTGACTGTCAACTAACCCAAATAGAAGCACCAGGGAAGTAACTCTGGGCAAGAAATTTTCTAGATTAGACTGAGCTGTAATCATGAGAAATTTTCATTTTTTTCTTTTTAAAATTTACTCTTTTCTCAGTATTACATCCTGACAGCAATTTTCCCTTCCTGCTCTCCTCCTAGTCCCCCAACTCCCCTAACCTCCCATGTTTAAGGGGATTGATTGGCTCATTCGAGTAATGTGATGTTTGCTTCATTGGGGGTACCAAGTCTCCAGTCCATGCTGTTATACATTAGACCATTTTCACTGCATCCACTTGGATACTACGATGGCATATCACATTTAGACCTCAATTGGCATTGGTCCTTGCCAATTAATACAATAATGTCACATTGTCTCTTGACATGTGTGTTTATTTGATTTATTTATCTCCACTGACAAGAGGCATTTGTATTTTATATTGCCAAGAATAATAATTAATGTGAATACAGTTAATGCATTTATTCTTTAGCTGTTTCTCTTGTCCAGTGGTCTCTGGACTTTTAGTTGGATGCTTTCCTTCTCCTAGAGAAATAGAAGCAAACAGCCCTGCCCCACCCTAATTCTGGTCCTCACATTGACGAGCAGAATAAAGTTTTCCTAGGGCAAAATACTTTTTGGCAACAGAAAAGGCATTATCTTTCCATTTGAATTCATAAACATACCTAATGTGGATAAATATACCTGTGTTCCCCTTTCTCTTTATATATGTTTAATATTGATGTGTATTTGTTTTTTAAATGACTAAGGACACTCCTCATTATTATCAAGCAAAAACCTATATAGTTCATTTAAAGGGAAAAATGTGTCATTTTGAATTTTAGGCTGTCATTTGCAAGTGGCTGTATCTTTAACTGCAAAGAGTCCCACCCTGACTTTATTGTGTTATGGAAGCTCCAAAGCCCACCTGCTGCCCCAGCTCTGAACAATCCAGGATTGTCATCTGGGAACTCCTGCTAACCAACAACCTCAAGCCTAGTGTCTGCCCATGTTTGGTTATGTCTGTCTAAGAGACTCTGACCATTCCATTAAGGAAGTGAGCCATTGGCAGGATGGGGATGGAGCCTTTGCACTCCTTTCCAGCCCTTTATCTGGAGATCTGCAAGAGTACTCAGTGCCTCTGCCATCTGGATGCCACTTGTACACAGCTTTATGCCTTAATTGTTTGGAACAAACTGGCCTGTCCTGCCCAGGGCAGGTTAGTGTGATTTCCCACTCCACTCACTACCTGCAGTGCGTAGGCCTGTTCTCCCTAGAGACAGCTTTCCTATGAGCAGGGGCACCACTTTTCCCCCTCATTTCTTAAAGAGATAGAGCTTTAACACTGTTATCTTTGGATTGTGCCTTTCCTTGGGACTTAACCTCAGATTAGTTTAGATTCTATGCCATAGTTAGGTACCATTTGTAGAAGTTAGGTTTGGTTCTTTCTTCAGGCTCTATACTCCTAGAAATAAGATTCAAACTCAAAATATATTTACAAATACCTTGACCCTATAGCTAAGTTCTTCTCTGAATTTATCACACCTTAAATCATCCCACTTACTGTAAGCTACAGTCTGCCATGTGTCTGGTTACCTCTGCTCAGTTACCATGCATTCTTCTCGTCACATCTTCCCAGCTGAATCTTCCCATGCCCCACTCAATCCCAGAAGTCATTCTGCTTTCTGAGTGTTCTATCTTGGATTCCACCATTTCGTATCGACCAGAGGTTTTTTTTTTTTAGTTGACTGGTAATGCATCAACACAATACATAAGCTGTTCTCTTTACAAATTCTATTCTATTAGACTTCTCTGAAAGTAAATGTAAATTATTTTTCCCATTGTTTCATAACTTTGGAATCTGACTATGATGTAATCAAATAAATGCACATCAAGATGAAATTTTAATGTTACTCAATATTGTTTTCTTTCAATAAAATAGCTCCATAAATACTATGAGCAACAATTTAGTACTCATCTTTCAATATCTTGTGGGAAAAAATTGATTGTTAAATTTTTATAAAATGATGAAAAATAATTGTCATTTGATAAATTTAAGCTCAAACTGCTTAAATACATAAAACAATATGTTGAATTACTTAAATTAATAAATCAGTGGGCACCTGGTGATGTTTGTAGGCCAATTCACTCAGGTTAACAAGTATGAATTAATGTTTGCTGGCATTGATTTCCCAATGGGAGCCCTTCACCTTTTGTCTGTTTCCTTGTCAAATGAGTAAAACTACCTACGTGTATGAATAAAGTGAAAATATTTGTTTACTTTGTAACTTGGTCAAGTGTGAAAATTCTCAGCACTCAAGTCATCCTAAAGTCTATGTTGATTTTGCTTTTATTAGATTTTACTGATCTTTGATGTGTGTGTGTGTGTGTGTGTTTGTGTATGCCACAGCATGCATGTGGAAGTCAGAGGCCACGTGGATCCCAAGTATCAGGCTCAGCTCATGAGATTTGGAGTTAGATACCACTGAGCCACCATGTCAGTCTTTCCCTGTTGACTTAAGAAAGCGTTTGTTAACTTCTTATTTTATTTGGATAAGCAACTAAAACTTTAAACAATAATTCTGATTACTCAGGCACTGAAATCTATAGACAGCAATAAAACACTATACAAAATTTATAGTTATATTCTTTTTCATTTTATTGTCAACAAGAATCAATACATTGGATATTAACATGGGATCGCCAAATAATATAAATTATATGTGGAAATGTCATTGAGAACAATTCATTTTAATTTTAATTCATTAACTATTGTATGGGAGAATAAACCTGCAAAATATAATTAAACTTACTCCTTTTCCTTCTACATGAGAAAAGGTGAGTAGATATAAGAACCTGTAATGAGTTTATGAAGAACCACACAGGCAAAGCAAAGCATGAAGCTATATCCTAGAATCCATACTGTAGAATTATGGTAACTCAATAATATTTTTCCTTCATTATAAAACAGCAAAAACAACAACAAAAATTTTGTTTTTACAGGCCATATTTAACTTCATATAGCTAGTACAAGACCAAAAGCAACATCCCATAATCTCAAAGTTTCAGTATCTTCAAAGAAACCATAACGTTTCGGAGGACAGTTTATAATACAATGTACTGATTGTCCTAATTTGCTTTCTATTATTAGTGATAAAGACCATGTTCAAATCAACTCATTTAGGGAGGAAATTTGACTTCTACATCTCTGTCACAGTTCATCACTGAGGGAAGCCAAAGCAGGGACAGAGGGTAGAAGCAAGACCCAAGGAAGAATCACAAAGCACCACTACTTACTGGTTTTCTCTACAAAGCTTCCTCAGCCTATTTTCTTATACAACTTAGGACCACCTGCACATGGATGCTTCTGTGCACAGCGCCACCCACATCCATCATTAATCAAGAAAATACCTCCACAGTCTTAACTATATGCCAATCTGGTAAAGACATTTTCTTAACTGAGTTCCCTCTTTCAAGCTAACTGTAGCTTGTGTCATCTTGACAAAGACCTAACTAGTATACTATTGCTAAGATGGCAATAATTTACTTATATTTCATGGAAAAAATAAAATCAATACAGTGTATGGTCTTAAAATAAGAGAAACACACAATTGACACCTCACCAAAGGTACACAACTAAGTTCTTTTTCTTTATATGTTTCTATATATATATATATATATATATATATGTGTGTGTGTGTGTGTGTGTGTGTGTGTGTGTGTGTGTATGTGTATACATATGTATGTATATATATGCATATGTATATATATATATTTCTTTATATGTTTCTTCAAACAAACAAAGGTTATGTATCTAGAAGAGAAATATGCCCCCATACACAATTTACATTAATAGTTGAACATCAAATGTGTGAAATTTTGTCAGTAGAGAACCACTGTTAATACATTTGACATTTGATTTAGTTTGTTCCTTTAAACCACAGTAAGATCTACGATTAATTTCATCAAGTCAGCAAACATTATCAAGTATTTCTTGAGTTCAGGATGTCATTCCAGTTGCAGAAAAGCTAAGGTAAGATCATCCGGCCTTTCTTCCTCTGCATATTCCATTTTATGTAGTTTTTAGAGACTCACTTCTCCTGCTGACAGCAGTATTCCTTCTCATAGGACTCTCTCCCTCTTTTTTTTTTACCTTCTCGCTGACTCCACTCTGCAGTGAAATCTCATACAAGTTAGACTTCACAAAAATTTGGGATTATAATTTTTATCATATGGAAAAAAATAACAGCACAACTGTGGGGCACATGTTCTCATACAGTCTTGAACACCTGTCCTCCTCATCTCTTAGTTCCATACTTTTCTTTCTAACTTGTCCTACCTCATCGCATACAAGCAAAAGTCATTTTTGTTTCTTATATCACATTCATTAACTTTAGGGTTGCTAAAGATTTATTTCCAGAGGTTGCAGTTCTTCTTAGTACTTTTCTAAACAGAGCAATCTCTAGTCTCATAAGCACCTTAGTTACAAGAATAATTCCTTGTTATGTAGCTAAGAAAAAAATGACAGAGATTTGATCATTGTCTGAAGAAGCAGGCATTATTTTTTTTAAATTAACATAAAACATATTAATATAGAATGTTCTTTATTCTTTTTCTATGAGATGAGAAAGTATCCATGTATATCTTGATCCTCATGGGCATTTGATCTACTATGGTCTTTTGTAAGGAAGAGAAGTTAAAATTGTGTTTCTTCAATATTGTTTTTTATCTATTATAGAAACACTATCTCAGATTAATGAAAAAGAGCTACTATAGACATTATAGAATAGGGTTTACTATAGGAATTGAGTATGTCCAGGAAAGAAAATGTTTTGCTACCATATTATCAAAAGCCATAGTCAAGGAAGACTTTGTGTTTTCTAAATTTTGGTTCTCTACACTAGTCTAAAAAGTCTTTGAGTAAAACCTCATATTATGATACTTGAAAGAGGGGTACTAAACAATGAAAGATAAAAGCATGGGTCACTGACTCTAGCAGAGGCTGAATGGCAAGAAGATCCTTAGCAGAGGCTGATGATAGAGATGGAATATAGCACTGGAGTTTAGGAACTGATGCTCTAAAAGATGTCTCTCTAATAGGATGATTACTTCTATCTACAATAACTTAGGAAGCAGGAAACTCAAGCAGAGTTCTTCTTACTTAACTTATCTAACTATGGAAAGTTCAAGTAATGAGTATACATTTGTGATTTACCCCTTCTCTAATAAAAGACCAAAGGGTGATTCCCTGCACAAATAGACTTTTCCACAAGCCATAACCATTTGTCTAATGGTCCCTACATGAAAGACTTTACTCACAATGGAAGATAGATTCTGTTCACTGTGAATTTTATTGCCTTTTCCCTTACCAAATACCTGAACTCAAGTGAAGGAAATCTACTGTTAGTTTCAACATTGAAGAGTTTCCCCAATTTATGTCATTTCCCTTTTTATCTTTGGTTTCTCCTTTACAGGAAAGCTAGCTGCTATTTCTTGAGGATAGTTCAGTAGTCTGGGAAAAGTCTTACATGTCATGGAAAGGAGACTTACTAGCCAAGACTGAAGTGGAACTGCTTGGCACCTAGCCTATTAGCATACTATCCAACCCTTCAGTCCAAAGAAAGCCTACTGATAAATCAAGCATATATATGTAGATAGATAGATAGATAGATAGATAGATAGATAGATAGATAGATAGATAGATAGATAGATAGAGATACATAGATAGAGATACATAGATACATAGATACATACATATAGATACAGATATAGGTATAGATGTAGATATATATGGATATAACCCAACACAAATCACCTAAGACATGGTGATACAAAACTACTTTCAACCACAAACCCCAATTTACTGCTTACTGTCTTAATGAAGTCCCTCCCTCCCTTCTTACTGTCTCCTCTCTTCCTACTCTATCCATGTGTGTATGTGTATGTGTGTGTGTGTCTGTGTTTGTTTGTGTCTGTGTGTGTATGTTTGTGTGTGTGTGTGTAAAGTTTATTTGGTAATGAGAAAACAATTGAAGATAGATATGTAAATAATAAGTGATAGATAATAAATAAATGGATAGATGATAGATAGATAGATAGATAGATAGATAGATAGATAGATAGATAGAT
>JADRCD010189159.1:0-18591 GCA_019843815.1 Montemys delectorum
AAAAATATCATGGAGAAATGAATGGTTCCGCAGTCAGAAGTGCCTTCTACTTTTCTAAAGGGCCTGGATTTGATACCCAGCAGCCACACAGTAACTCACAATCTGTAGCTCTAATTCTAGGCAATCAGACTCTTCTGGCCTCTAAGATCACCAGGCACACAACAAAATTTCGAAATTACATTTACTTGGACGTGCACACATGTGCACGTGCTGTAGGTCAGATGTGGAAGCAAGAGGACGAAGATGGAAATAAGTCCCAGGCTTAGGGTATCAGCTCATCAAGCGTGGTAGCCACTACCTCTACCCCTTGAGACATCTCCCTACACCCCCACCTCTTTTTTAGAACACAGGTTTGGAGTATGTCTAGGGGGAACATTCTAGAATGAGTGCTATGACTGACTGGACGTGTCTCTGTTTTCCCCTAGGGCTGCACTTGGGGTGTGGCATACCAGGTTCGAGGGGAGCAGGTGAGCGAGGCACTGAAGTACCTGAATGTGAGAGAAGCCGTGCTTGGTGGCTATGACACTAAGGAAGTCACCTTTTATCCTCAAGACGCCCCTGACCAACCCCTCACAGCGTTGGCCTATGTGGCCACCCCTCAGAACCCTGGCTACCTCGGCCCTGCTCCCGAAGAGGCCATTGCCACACAGATCCTTGCTTGCCGAGGTTTCTCTGGCCACAACCTTGAGTACTTATTGCGTTTGGCAGACTTCATGCATCTCTGTGGGCCTCAGGCACAAGATGAGCACCTGGACGCCATTGTGGATGCCGTAGGGAGCCTACTACCCTGCTCTTACCTCCCCGAGCAGCCTCTGGCACTGATCTGAGGAGCCGAGCTCCTGCAAGGAGTTTCCTCATGGACACTGGTGGACATCAGCATGCAGTACTTGAGACAGACTTGATGGAGCAAGAATAAGTTGAGAAGGCATGTCGGGTGGCTGGGACTTTGTGTCTTATGCCCCTGCCTGTCTGCTAGCCTCCAACTCTTTCTTCATTGACCCTGACTTATTACTTGAAACTTTATTTATTGCACCATGTTGGTGTGGTGGGCAGGGCAGGTGGGGGACCTGCCCTGGATGTGGGCCCTGCTGTGCGGTGGCTCTGCCCTAGTCCTCTGGTACCTAACCAGAATCCCCCCATTGCTGCTGCTAATTCCACACCACCCAGGCCTCCACAGCCCCAGGGAGCCTCCAAGAGCCTTGATCCTCTGTCCACTCAGACTACCCCAACCCTGGTAACATCACATGCCCATGTTCCCGGCCTTCTGAATGAGGGACAGCAGAGAAGGAGGCAAAGTAGCTCTTCAAGGAACAAGGTCCAGCATCCCTCTTCATTGCTGGGGCCAGGGCAGAACTGGATTCTACGCACAGACACAGCTCCTGGGTCTGGGCCTCTCCCCCATTCCTCTTTTTTCATTTCCTTACCCTTCTGTCTGTCTGTCTGCTTGTTTGTCTGGATCACGTCCTAGAGACCCATTTGTCTGTTCCTGGAAAACATCATTACAGGTCTTTGTCTGTTTGCAGTTGACCCATACGGTTCCCCATAAACTATCTTTAATTACCTTTGCCAGAATATGGTTTGTCTCTGTGCAGGGCTTGGGTGAATGAGGGGTAAACCTTGGAAAGGCTCCCAAGAAGGGAAAAGTCTCTTTCCTCTCCTCTGCCTTCTCTCAATACTGAGGCAGTGAGGGCAGGATCCACTGCTGCCATGGGCACATTCTAGGGTTTGGGATACACAAATAACACCCGCAAACCTGTGAGCTGCAAGCTTGCCCCTGCTCTGGGATCCTGTGCCTCATTCCCCTGAGCTATCCTAGGAAGGCTGTGTTTGCTTGGAGCTCAGGCTGGACTTAACCTCCATCTTCAGGGCCAGCCACTGTGTTTTTCTGAAAGCCAATTCAGATCATGACCTTTTATTGAGGAGCACTTGGGTTGGGATATGACCATGACAACTCCTTAGGCAATGCCAATTGAAGGGTCCCATGGCCTGGAATTGATGTTCCTTTTATTTCCAGAGTTTCACAGGGATGTTGTGTTGGCTGGCCCTTCTGATTTGACCTATCAGGTCACCCACAGTGGTCCCTTTCCCCCTACTCCTTATTTACCCCTGCATGTCCCTAGATGTTACTTCTCGTACCCTGGCTCCTGGGGACACATCAACACTCTCAGATCTCATCTTGACCAGGAATTTCTCCACAGTGAGTGAATGGACCCCTAGAGCCACTCCTAGCTCATTACCTTAACAGCAGGACCAGTTGAGTCCAGGCTAGCCCCTCCCCTTACTGCTCTGTGTGTGTGTGTGTGGGGGCAGGAGGAAGCTCTCAGAATTGCTCTAAGCTGTCTCTCTAGAGGATGCTGTCTGTGAATGTTGGATGGGACAGGCTGGGTGATACATAATGCCCATGCTTTTGTGGGCAGTGCCCCAATGGGTGTGGTCGTCTCCATCAGGGTCATCTCTGACCAGCGGGGCAGGCAATGTGCCTGGGAAGGGTGCCATTCTGCCTTGTGTTGCCTGTGTCTTGATGGCCTCGTGTCTTGGCTGTTGATGGGAAAATGTGGACTGTAGCCACGTTCTTCTGGGAACCTGCTCAGGACATCACAACAGGAGCAGTTGGTATCAGGAAGCCCTTGGCAGCCATGCCCTGGGTGCTCTGAGGCAAATCAGGACCCAGCTCGCCTGCTCTGGATTGGAAGGCAGCAGGATAAGGTGGAAAGGTCTGCTTAACAGTGCACATGGAACACCATTCTGTTTGTTGTTTTGGTTGTGGTAGTGGAGAGTGAACCTAGACCCTCATGGCCTTTATCCATATTAGACAAGTACTCTACCACTGAACCAGGTACCCTTTACCTTTTTTTTTAAAAATATTTATTTTAATGTGCATTGATATTTTGCCTACATATATGTCTGTATGAGGGTGTTGGATTTCCTGGAACCAGGAGTTTACAGGCAGTTGTGAGCTGCCATGTGAGTGCTGGGAATTGAACTGGGGCCCACTGGAACATCAGCCAGCCTTCTTAAACACTGAGCCATCTCTCCAGCCCTACTTTTTCTTTTGAAACAGGGTCTTAGTAAGTTGCCAAAGCTGGTCTTCAACTTCCAATCCCCTGCCTTAGACTCCAGAGTGGTGGGGATTACAGGCCTACCCCACAAGGCAGTGCTTAATGTACTATTTCTCCAGAACTGTCACACACAGTTCTTGGGATGTTGGTGAGGTGGCATAAAGGAGGCCCCTCAAGGAATTTGGAGTCTAGAACTAGTGGAGACAATTTTTTTTGTGAATTGTGACTCCCTAAACAGGTCCTCTGTCAAGTCAGTGGATAATCAGAGAAGGCTGTCTGGGTGAGAGAGCTCCAAAATGGACCTCTGGGGATAGTGATTCATGGAACACTGTGTGCCTCAGGGGAGACCAGGTCAGATAGGCTAGCACACAGAGGTAACATGGGGCTAAACAGGTGGTAGCCCAGAATCTGGCCAGCGGGGTGAGCTATGTCAGGCTTGGCTGCACATTCCTCTTGAGTCAGCGGAGGGCTCCGATGGACTGCGAGCAGGAAAGGGATGGGCATAAGAAGTGTTGGCTGCCCTGGTCAGATTGCTGGCTGGAGGAAGATTGGTAAGGAGGCACAGGGCAAGGTCCTGGAGCCAGGAAAGTTGGCTGCCACAGGGAAAGAGAAACAGACAGTAACTGAGGGGGTAGGAGGCCCTTTATAAACAAAACAATGCCTAGAGAGTCAGGTGGTAATGGGGCATGCCTTTAATTCTAGCACTGGGGAAACAGGCAGAAGGATCCTGGAAGTTCAAGGCCAGCCTGATCTACAGGGCAAGTTCCAGATCAGCCAAGGTTCCACAGAGAAACCCTGTCTTGAAACACAAACCAAAAAATGGAAATAGACACCATAAATAGAGATTTAAGACTAGGGAGATGGCTCAAGGGGTAAAAGCACGTGCCACATAAGCCTGATGAGCTGAGTCTAGTTCACAGACCCCAGGCAAATGTGGAAGGAGAGAACTGGTTGGACAAAGCTGTCCTCTGACCTCCACATATGTGCATACACACACACATAAATACACAGCACACCACACCACACACACACACACAAGAACTGACTGGACAAAGCTATCCTCTGATCTCCACATATGTGCATGTATTCTCTCTCTCTCTCTCTCTCTCTCTCTCTCTCTCTCACACACACACACACACACACACACACACACTCACACTCACACTCACACACACACACACACACACACACACTTTCGAGACCCCTATCTCAAAAAACCAAGGCCAACCAATCAAACCACCAACTCCAATTTGTTTTGCCAGATACTCATTGGAGCATATAACTGTCAGTGGCCAGCCCCTTAAAGATAACTGAGACCTCCCTGACCCCTAACGCCCTGCCAGGAGCCATCAACTGTGAAGAGCCACACTGAAGCATCTTTACCACAGTTTTTGAGGACTGTCTTCAAAAGCTTTCCCCCTTTGTTTTGGGGGGAAGGCGGGAAGAGGTTGCCACAGAAGCCTTCAATGTCTCTCTATTTGTTATGAGTCTGCAGTCATCAACACACTGCAAAAGAAGCTTCCTTGCCCATAGCAGCCAGGGGCAGCTGGAATCATGGACGTCAACCCGGTCCCAAAGGAAGCATGGATCATGGACATCAATCAATAACATCCAGCAGCAACATGAGCCCAGACATCATCAACACAGCCTGTGGCAGCAGCACAGATGACAGACATCAGCATGGTCTCTAGAGGAAGCACAGACCACCATCAACTCAGTTCAAGGCAGCAGCGATGACACACATGTATTGGTTCGCCTTACATTGTGTTGTTGAGCTTCACTTGTGCTGACTTCATAGAGAAACTCGCCAAAGAACTTCTCTTGAGGTTCTTGTGGCTTCTTGCCACTTCCCAGGACCTGGGCTGGTTGTCTCCTGGTTCCTTCTGGATTGAACCACCCTTGCTGATGCCTGGGTGATGTCTGCCAAGTAGACTAGTCTACAGCTGCTGATTCGTGTTTGGTGTTTGCTAGTGGACTGGACTGAGAACAACAAAGATTGGAATTGTACCAAAGACTATTTCTAAACAGGTCCAGTTCCCCCCTATCCTAATAACCTTTCTTTTCCACTACCTCTGGTGGGTGATGGGCTAGAGGGGAAGTTGAACCTTTGTTAAAGTAGGTTGAGAAAAATTTGTGCCCACACCACATCATTCTTCGTGTCAGATATCTCGTTGTTGCTCAGAGGCAGGGTGTCTGTGGGCAGGACCGTCCTGAGCTCCAGGCTGGTGTATATCACCCTGCCCTTACCCCCAACCTCCACTCCCTGACACTCCAGGCATGACCATTGTGTGTGCAGCACTAGGGCAGTGACATAGCCCCCCAAATCATTCTTGATTTCCACATGTGTATTATGAAATAAGAACACCCGCAAGCACATTCACTCATGCATATACACTCAATGCTTACATTCGGTAGGCTAAGGATCACAGGTCCCAAGCCAGGCATGGCAACAATATAAAACACTGTTTCAAATAATATTCCTGGCACATAAAGAAACCGTTTTTCAAAACAACAATAACAAAACAAAATAAACCAAGAAAATAAATACCAAGGCCTGGGATTCCAGTTAAGAGGTAGAGCATATGCTTAGGTGTCTAAGGCTATGGGATCATACTCTAGTAAATAGAAACCAACAAGCACACACATCAGAAGAAAGAGTAGGGGAGGAAGTCAGGGAGAAGAAACCTGTATTTTCAAAACCACTTTAGGGACAAGACCGATGTATTTCAGTGCCTGACAGCACAGCCCACTGGCTTCTCACCTGCCTTGGCCCTCACTGTGTTGCAAATTGTCATTGTGGTGTAGTCTGTGCAGAACTCCACTACATTCATGAGGAAAGTAGAGGCAAAAAAAAAAAAAAAAAAAAAAAACTCCGTAAGTTCCCTGATAAGTTTTTAAGAACTCCACGAGGGAGTTCTAGGATAGACAGGGCCTCAGAGAGAAACCCTGTCTGGAAACCTAAATAAATAAATAAATAAATAAATACAAGTGTCACTAAGTAGCTTTGACTGGCCTGGGACTCCCAAAGGTCTACCTGCCTTTGTCTTCTGGAAGACACTGCAGGTGGGAAGATGGAGTGTCAACCTTGCAATCTCAGAGTTTTCAGGACTCTCTTAAATCACCTTACGCATTCCTGTTGGGTGTCTTCCCAAACAGCCATTTCAGTGGGCTTATTGAGTCTGCAGGAGGCCAGAGGGCCCTTGACCTCCCCTGTTTGTGTGGGGTAGACAAACAGCTTGGAGACTGAGGCAAAACTGCTTGGTTCTGGTGGGGTCCTGGAGAAGTAGCAGGACTCACATGTGGAGGAGACACAGAGCCAAGGAGGGAATGTATAAACTGACAACATGTCCACACCATGGTATGATGAAGGGGAAGTTTTTTATTGGATATGAGAGAAAGAACAGCCAGAGGCATCTGGAAGAGTTCAGGGTAGAAAGAAAAAGAAGTAGACTGAACATGGCCAGCAGACTGGATATGGACAGCCAGGGCCATTTGTGAGAGAGGGGAGATGAGCAGGTGATAGAAAATAGAGGAAATAGGGTGAGAAGCAGGAGGAGAGAGAGACAGAGAGGAGAGGGACACACACAGAGACAGAGAGGGAGGGAGAGAGCACATAGAGAGAATAGCAGGACTATAAGGAGACCGAGTAGCTGTGGGAAGAAAGCCTGTGAAGAGCTGGAGAAGGTTTCGGGTAGGGGTGGAGGTGTAAGGGCTAGGATGCTAGCTAACTAGCATGCACTTTGAATGTATAACTGGTACTTGAGCTGCTGAAGGAGCCTGGAGGCCAGCATGCGATTTGGCGTGCTGACAGGCACCACAGACAGCCACTTGTCCCTTGGGCTCATGATAAGGGAAATGACTTCCTTTGGTAGATGGGAACCGGTTCATAAGTTCCCGAGGAAGGCTGGGTTTTAGCTAATCACCAGAAATCTTCCCTATAGACCAGGTTGAGCCCATTTTGGGGAATTGGAATTTCCTTTGGACCTGACAGGGAGGTAGAATTCTTCAGCAGCTGAGGGGCTAGAAGCTACCTGGGGGTGTGATAAAGGAGGAAGAAACTTTTTTTTTTTTTTTTTAAACAGGGAAGTTGTGTTTTCTGGTGATGTAGTTTCTGATGATGTGTTTTCTGTGTGTTTTTGGTGATAGGTTCTTTTTTTGTGTGTGATGTTTTAATCTTAGCATGCTTTTACTTTTTTATTTGTGTTTGTTGTTGTTGTTGTTGTTGATTTTGTCTTCCTTAAAGCCACTTGTATATAGTGTGGAGAGATGCATTTGGGACAGGAGTCAGCAGGAACGTATTGTGACTCACACACCAGGCAAAGACTGGTGTGAACTAAAGGAGTGAGGAGAGTGAGGGCCCAAACAAAGGTGGTGGAGATTCCTGCCTCTCAGCCTTTGGCTATGAATGTAAGGCAAGCAGAGTGAAGGAGACTGAGGACTTCAGATTATGTTTTGGTGGGGACACTGCCTAATAGGGTCACGGACGGGGGAAGGTGGTGAGCACATTTGATTTTTGTACCATTTCAGAGCTGACAGTCATTGGGAAGCCCCTCGGGGTTACCCACACCGAGCCACAGACAGGATCCCATTCCTTTGGGAGCTGTGTTTTCCTGAAGAGAGTGGAGGTATCTAGGTCAGACAAACAGGAGGTGTGAAGAGAAGCCCATGGATGGGAATACCTCACATGCCCTAAGCCTGATTATGAAGAGGGTCCTAGCAGGCAAAGCCTTAGCCTCACTTTAGTGCCTAAGACTGAACTAGGGGTGACAGGGCCATAGAGAATCCCTGAGGGCCAGGCACAGCCTCCTGCCAATGGCTGGTGACCACATATACCAATGTGCCCACAGCAGTCCTAGTTTACTCTGTTGTCCTGCAGTAATTATTACTTTGCCTTCAAAAGTATCCCAGTTTAGACAGTTAATAACATGGTGGCCATAGACAACTAGATCCAAACAGAGGAGCAGTATTAGCAGATTCAGATGTTATTGAAGGAGCTTGACAAAAGCCAGGATTCAAGGGTTATCCTTTGCCTTCCTCACCATAGCCACAGGACCTTTATCTGCAGCTGAGAGGCAGAGGTCCAGCTCAGGACACTGAGTCGGGGGTGGGGCCTGGGAAGCCTATTCTCCTTCCTGCTTCCTCTTGTAGTCCATACAGAGTTTACCCTTCTTCCTCAGCCCCACTCCTGGCCTCACTCACCCCAGGCATTTCCTGGGTTATAAGGAGGATAACACACCCGGCAGATTCAAGCAGTGAACTGCTTCCGTCTTGTATTCTTGTTGAGGCTATTTCAGGTTAAACCAGAATTTGATCTCCTTGATGGAGAATCCCATAGAAAATTATCAAAACTCTATTCTAGGAACCTAAGGTCAATATGTCCCAGCTGACTTAGCTTCTGTTAAACTGCCTGCTTGAGCTGAAGGAGCCCTCTCCAACTAACTGCTTATCTTAGCTTCTGTTAACCTGCTTGCTTGTGTGAAACCTCTTCCAGCTGGTGAGTGAGATACCATGACATAGTTTTTGCTCAACACTGGGGCTACACTACATTTGGTCCTGAATACCCGAGTGTAGTCTCAGCTGGCTAAAATAAAGACTTTCAGCTGACTATAAGCCATGTCTGATTGGTCATCTCTGGTAAGCTACCTGTAACAACCAGCCCTTCCTAGTGGCACCATCCTTGCCTGGGTCTCCCTCTTCTCACTTCTCCTGGTCTGCACTGCATATTGCTGGCTCTCATTCTTCCTGTCTCTGCTCCTCTGTCTGCTCTTTAATCTTTATTCTTGGCTTTGCTCTGGCTACAGCTCACCTAGGGCTCTTCTCTGGACGAGTGCGCATTTAGCCCAAGGGAGACTCCTGCTCCACTGCTCTAGACCTGACTGCTCACCTGCCTGCAGACGCTCTGGGCCTACACAGATAATCTCCATATCCCCATGATCTCTATATCTGCCCTTCCCTTGCTGCCCTCATGCTTCGACCTTTGAAGTCATCTGCCTTCACCGCTCTTGTACAAACTGAAAATGTGACCACTTCAAGGTATTGTTGAGGGGGCGGTTTTTAATATCGATATGGGAGAAAATAAAGCCAGAGGCATCTGGAAGAATCTAGAGCAAAGAGAGAATGAAGTAGATGAAGCATGGCCAACTGACTGGACCCAGGCATGATAGAAGAGGGAGAGAGAGGGAGCCGGAAGGGGACAAAAAAAAAGAGTACCAAGAGAGCACACAGTCAAAATGGCAGGTTTATAATAGGAATGAGACGCTGGGGGAAGGGAAGCCCATGAGCTGGACAAGTTTAGGGTAGGGGGTGGGGTGAGAAGAGCGAAGGGTACTGACTGAGCCAGATAGCCAGCATGTGCTTTAGTATGTCAATAAGCAGGCCAGCTAGCCACTTGTTCTTTCAGACCTCACTGCTGTAAGTTTGGTGTATTTATTTTCTGATGGTTCTACCTGCAATCTACCCACTCACACTGTCAGTCTCAAATAGCTTCTGTCCCTCTGGACAAAGCCCTGGAATCTGGTCCTTGCCCCCCTGTGGCCTCAGCCTCCATTGGGGCCTGCCTGCTCCTTGCTCCATAACCCCAGTTTCCTGGAGCTGCCTCTCACTGTCTCTGACCATCCAGCTCATCCCACTCAAATGCCCTTCTGATCAACACCTTCATCTCTGTAGCCTTCAGCTCCGAGGCTGGTACCCTCTTGTGTGCCACTTCTATCACCTCTGTCTGCTTCTGCCTCATGCCCAGCAGTTTGTGTTTAGCATGATCTGCTCGGCTCTGTCTGCAGGAAATACAGCAGCCCTGAGTGTAGGAGCTGGGCACCCTTGGTTGAGGCACAGAACTGACTCACACAGCAGACCCGCGAGAAACGACCTGGCTGAATGCCAAGGCCTTTATCGATCACCTTGGAAGGATGGAAGGAAGGAGTCCACAGAAACCTCACCCAGACACAAAGGTTCTGGGCTGCCTCTCCAGGGTGATATTCAGTCTGAATGTCATGCCAAGCTAAGGAATGTGGGCTGGAAGCCACAGGGCCAAGGGCAGACCAGCCGAGTATGGGCAACTCTCTCCTTCGGTCTGTGTGAGGCCATGACCTTGATGCCCTAGGTAAAGCAGACCACACTTACTTACTGTCCAAAGGATATGACATCCCCCCTACACCCAAAATAAGGGCAGACTCATTGACTAGGTTCAAAATTGGCTCAATTCAAGGATTTCTGGCAGTTTGATAAAAAGGCCAGCTCTCCTCAGAACTTGTGAAACAGGTTCCTGCCAGCCAAAAGGAGTCATGTCCCTTGACTCTGGCAGAAACCACATAGGCTCTCCATTGACTTATACCTGTGGTTGCCTACCAAAGTCCTTGCTAGGACTGCAGGCTCCCTCAGTTCCTACCAGTAGGTACTTGTCATGCATCTGGGAGCCCACCTGGCCTCCTGGCCTTTCTCATTCTGCCTTATCCTGCTGCTGTGCTAGCCCCCAGGTTGTACCAGACCCTTCCTCCATTTATAATGGCAAGGTCCCCCTCTCCCCTGTGATTCTTTAGGTCATCCCCATTTCTCTGCTATTCTACACCACCCCCTTCCCTAACCCTGATCATGTTGTCTCTTTCTCTCTGCTCTGTACTCTTCCAGATGCCTCTGGATGTTCTCTCTCTTTCATCCACAATAAAAAACCTTCCCCCAAACCTTGGAGCTTCGGTTTGAGTGGTTCCTGTACTGTGCCTATGGCTGAGTCTCCTGGCATGCCCAGAGCAGATCTTTTGTCCTGTAGTAATTAACACTTTGACTCTGACTATGACTGTAGCACCATGTTGTCTCTCCCCGAAACCATCTCTTTCCCTGTCTGTGTAGCCTGACTCAGGTCAATACCAAATCCAGCCTGTGGCTTCATTACAATCAGAAAGCCAAAGCCAGCAGCAGTCATGTCCCCAGCCTTGAGAGGACAGGAGACAGGGCAGGGCACTGGCTGGGATGGGCACTGGGTCAGGGTGGAGTGAGCTGCTGCTGGGCTGGTATGGAATACTATGTAATTCATCCCTTGTCCAGGGCATCCCGGAGGAGCAGACCAGGACAACCAGAGTCTAGGAGGTGTGAATGAACACCAATGGGTTGCTGGGGCTCTTTCCACTCTTGAACTTTTGTTCCTTCATCCTGAATGTCTCTTCCTTGCCAGTGTGGGCCTGAGTGACTTGTCACTTAGATGTCATCTCCTCTGGGAAGTTGTCCATGAATCTCAACTCCCTGCAACCACTCAGGTCTGGTCTTCGCTGTCACGTATCTCTGACACTTGTCCCTTCTCTTTGGGCACTGCTCACATCCTGTCTTGTTGGTTTCTACTTATTTGGTACAACAGATAAAATATAGGACCTCGAGCCTGCCAGGAGGATATTCTACCATTGATCTGTGCCTGAGCACTTGACCCTCCCTGTTCTTGGTGACTCCTTAATAGACTACGAACCATTGATGAGGGAGAATATTGAAATGTCACAGAGAAGGCCACACACTTCAGGGACTCAAGTCTTATCACATTGGTAGGCTAGGTAGGGTTGCAAGGAGGAGGGGAAGAGGCAGGTTTATCTAGGAGTATCCCCAACCAATAAACTCCCATAAGAAAACAAGCAAGGCTCCATTTAGGCTCTGTAGGTCTTGGCTGGGTGTAGTGATGCACACCTGTTACCCCAACAATCATGAGACAGAGGTGGGAGGATTGCTACAAAGGTCAGTCTGGGCTACATAGCAAGTTCTAGATCAGCCAGGCCTCTCATGAAACAATGTCTCAAAAGAGCAAACAAAATGAAAAGAAAAACAAAACAAAACAAAACAAAAACAAACAAAAAAAAACCTCCCCAAAGCAGCTATCTAGTCTTTGGCCAGAATTCTAGACTGCAATGTCCTTAGCAGCAAAAGAGAACTGCTCACCACAGCAGCTTCAGTCTCTTGGACTGAGATATCCCACTAGGGGAGAACACTCTGCACCCTTCAAACTGCTGTGCAGACAGATTATTTCCATGCCAGTGCATTCTATGATCCATCTCACTCCTATGAGAAGGGCAAGAGCTGGTGTTCCCTTATTTGTTACTGCATCCTTGGTGTCTCAGAGCCTGGCCTATCTCAGGATCCCAAAGGCTGTGCTGGACAAATGGCTAAGAGTTGAATGGAACAGATGGCTACGTGAATAAATGAATCAACTCACTTAGCAGGGCACACAACTTTGACCTGTGTGGTGGGAGAAGGGCAGAGAGAGAGATGGCGGCGATCACAGGACTAGCCTGTTCTCTGGGCTTCCCAGGCCCTGGCCTTCCTCTGCTCGTCACTCCCAAGCCCAGATGAAGAGGGCTGCCAGAGGCTTCGTGCTTGTTTATCAGCAGCACGGTTGTGGGTCACCACACAGCCAGCAGCATCTGATGCAGCTAAATATATCTTCTTGGACCACACAGCCTGCTCCTAAAGGCCACATGGACCAGGGACCACACTGCTCATTCTTCTGGGTTGGGCCCTGGACCTTGTCCTAACCCCGGAACCCTGTTGTCCCCAAGGAGCAAAGAAGAGCCCATCTAAACTTCAGGGGCTGGCTGAGTCCATGTGGATAGTTTCATTTTGGACAGAGTCAGAAGATTAAAGGGTCCAGTTGTGGGAGAGAAAAATGGTTCATCTCCCTTTGCCTGCATGTTTGTTTATGAAGAGTATTTATTACCTTAGAGATGACATTTTACTTTTTAAAAGTATTTATTTTATATGTGTGAGTGGATTATTTAAAGATCTATTCATCACATTTTTTTTTTTTTTTTTTTAGGTTTTTCGAGACAAGGTTTCTCTGTTGTAGCCCTGGCTGTCCTGGAACTCACTCTGTAGACCAGGCTGGCCTCGAACTCAGAAATCCGCCTTTCTCTGCCTCCCAAGTGCTGGGACTAAAGGCGTGCGCCACCACTGCCCAGCTTCATCATTTTTTTTTAAAGATTTATTTATTATAAAGTACACTGTAGCTGTCTTCAGACGCACCAAAAGAGGGTGTCCGATCTCATTACGGGTGGTTGTGAGCCACCATGTGGTTGCTGTGACCTTCAGAAGAACAGTCAGTGCTCTTACCCGCTGAACCATCTCACCAGCCCTCTATTCATCATTTTTATTTTGTGTGTATGGCATTCTGTCTGTCTGTCTGTCTGTCTGTCTGTCTGCAGGTCTGTCTGTATGTCTGTGTACCATGTGTGTGCTGTGCCTATGGAGGCCAGGAGAGGGCATCATATCCTCTGGACCTGGAGTTGCAGTTGTGCGCTACCATGTGGATACTGGGAAATGAACCTGGGTCCATCTCTCCAGCTCCTATTATTAAAAAAAAATTTTTTTTAGCTGGGCAGTGGCGGCGCACACCTTTAGTCGCAGCACTTGGGAGGCAGAGGCAGGCATATTTCTGAGTTCGAGGCCAGCCTGGTCTACAGAGTGAGTTCCAGGACGGCCAGGACTACACAGAGAAACCTTGTCTTGAAAAACAAAAACAAACATGTGTATGAACAGTTTTTTGTTTGTTTGTTTGTTTGTTTTTAAGACAAGGTTTCTCTGTGTAGCCCTGGCTGGCCTCAAACTCAGAGATCTTGCCTGCCTCTGCTTCCTGAGTGCTGGGATTAAAGGCGTGCGCCGCCACCGCCTGTCATAGTGTATGAATCTATTGCCTGTATGTATGTATCCATGCACCCAACCCATGAAGTCAGAAGAAGGTGGCTGCCCTGGACAGGAATTACAGATAGTTGTAAATGGGTGCTGGAAACTGAATTCAGGGCCTCCGTAAGAGCAACCAGTGCTCTTAACTGCTGAACACTCTCTCTGTCCCCTATTATTTTTGAGGCAGAATCTCATGTAAACTGAGCTGGCTTTGATTTTACTATGTTGCCTAGGGTGATCCTGAATTTCTGATCCTCCTGCCTCTACTCCCAAAGTATTAGAACTACACAGGTTGTTGTACGATATGCCTAGTTTTATGTGGTGCTAGGGATGAATTCCAGGGCTTCATGCATGCTAGGCAAGCCGTTTGCCAACTGAACCGGATCCCTTGGTTGATGTTCTTACTATATACTGTTAGGTAGAGGTTAAGAGCATTGACTGCCCTTCCAGAGGACTCTGGTTTGCTTCCCAGCACCCATGTGGGAACTCACAACTGTCCATAACTAGTTCCAAGGGATCTGGGTCTCTTCTGGCCTCTGAAGGCACTAGGCAATGGTGACATACTTATGTATATTCAGATAAAAATACACATAAAATTGGTATTCCTGGTGGTCTTGGAACTCAGTCTGTAGACCAGGCTGGCCTTGAACACACAGAGATCTGCCAACCTCTGCCTCCCAAGTGGCGGGATTAAAGGTGTGCAGCAGTCTACCTCTCCCTTTAAGGTTGTGTGTGTGCGTGCAGAAAAGTCCTGCAGCACATTTCAGGAATCCTAGTGGGAAGGGGGAAACTGTTAGCCACGGCCATGCTGTTCTGTGAAGCTTCTCCATTTTGTCTATTCCTAAAACTAAAGTAATGTGGATTCCCAAACTATAACAATTTATCTAGGTTCTTGCCCTCCTTGACACTTGCTTATTTTTACCCAACATGTACCTTATTTCCTCAGCTACCCCTAGCAATGGTCAATCATGGGCCCCTAATAGAAAATCAGTGCTCTTCCCGGCCCTGCAACATCTCCAGCCTATCTGCTCCTTTCCTTAGATGACCATCCTACAGATGAGACCCCTCCTCAGTCACTGCTTCCCCCAACACCCTCATCTGCTGCTGTCCTTATCCCCCCAACCCCCCCCCCCCCCCCCCCTGCCCCCTGTCCTTAACATTTCATCCACCTTCCTGCCAAGCCAAGCCTTTCCTGCCTGTCCCTTCACCTGTCCACTGACCCTTCAACTGCTCCTCTTTGCCAGTCCCACTCCACTCAGGGCTGCCATCTCTGAGCACTTCATGCCTATCGACGTTCCCAAGATGTTTGGAATCCTTTGTCTTTAACCCCAACTCCCATGAGTGGGAATTTCAGTATCTTCCTCAGTCCATTGATCTGACCTTGCATGGTATTTACTCCGCCTCTGGCCTCCACTTTTTCTCTTGAAGACAGGATGTCCATGCCAACACTTCCTGCTCAGATTCATTGTGCTCAAAATGGGGATCATTGCCCAGTCTGTGCTATGGCAGTTCTGTGCATAATCATAATTGGAATTATCAACTCAGTCCAGATGATCTCCAACAATGGGTTATGATGGCCTGCCTCCTGGCAGGAATGGGAAAAACCTACCCTTTGTGGTCAATTATAAAAATCAGATGAGACTCTGGCCTTGATTTCCACTTGCTTATCTGAAACCATGGTTAATTAGACTACTAACTGACAGGGAAGATTGTAGATATCAGTACTCATGGAAGACAGCCCTGAAGGTCAAAGGTTGGCCTCCTATCTCTTAAAGAGGCCTTATAAAAACAGGTTTGGTGTCTTTAATAACAGAAAGGAGGGCATTAAACCCCGAGTCCCAGTGAGATCAAGCTAAACTGGAGGCAAACATGCTGATAACTCAAATAAAGGCATGATGTCTTCCACACTCAAGTCTAGCCTACGGAGGGCCTGCTTTAAATGTGGCTAAGGACACAGGGCAAGAGCCTCCTCCATCTCATGGCCACCACTTCAACCCTGCCTCCTGTGTGGTGAACAAGGACACTGAAAATTGGGTTGTAATCAGAGAGACACCCATTCCCCTTATGAATGCTTCTGTCCTTCCAGGTTCTAATCTCTGGACCCAGGCTCGGCAAACTTTTGCTGGCACTGACAACCACTGAGAGCTGAGGAGGCCCAGGAATTGAAGCCCCTACTGCCGTTCTTCTCATGGAACTCAGGATGACACTATAGTAGCTGGTAATATTCTTTTTCTTATTCAAAAAATTTTATGTATATGGTGGCTTGGTATCTTTGGAAGAGGGAGTCAGATCCTCTGGAACTGGAGTTACAGGTGGTTGTGAGCCACTATGTGAGTGCTAGGAACCGAATACAGGTCCTCTGAAAGAGCAGCCAGTGCCCTTAAGCACTGACCAACTGTCCTTTTAATCCACATGTTGAGTGAATTAGTTTTGCCAGAATTTGCTGGACAACCCTGCTCTCTGTTACAGGTAGAAGGCGCATCTACCTAACCTAAGCAGGCTGCTCCATTGCTGTGTGACCTGGCCAGTTAGGGCAATGTTTTGCTATTCCTTCCTGGTCATTCCGTTATCCTTGCCCTTCAGGATGGGACACTGTGGAAGAATTCCATGCCTGTATTACTATTTTTTGTTGTAAAGGAAGTAAGCTTTCCCCTCCTATGCTCCTCTTTTTCCAGGAGGCTCTTAGATCCTTCTTAATCCTTGTTCATTGCTTTATATTTTTAATATTAAAGTATAATTAATCATGCCCTCCCTTCCCTTCTCCCTCCAACCCTTCCATGTACTCTGCCTCATTCCTCAGGATATCATGACCTTTTGTTATTGTTATACATACGCAATATTTAAATTTATATGAAATATATAAATGTGACCTCCTCAGTCCATTTGGCATTACTGGTATGTATATAATTCTCTACTATTGTTCCCCTTCAGGTGTGAGATGTCTTCTCCATGACTACCCCCATACTGTTTAAACCACAGGACTGCATCACTTTTGATGCCTGGACCAATATTCTCTTGTCTACTTCCTTCCAGCCTTCAGGGACTTGAACCTATAATATTAGGTCCCTTCAGGCCCTGCTACCTACCAACTACCAGCAAAGACCCACTAAATCTCCCTACAGCAACGCTAATGTAACAGTCCAAACCCCTAGTTCAAGACTTATGGCTGATGTACCAAACTGCTGTTCCTACTTACTGGTGGTCCTAACACCCTTTAGCCCACGCATCTTCTCCCACTTTGCATTTCTCAGGCCTACATCTCAAAACGCTTTCTGTACCATTTCCCTTGACCCTTCTTGTCAAGACCTGTCATATTTACCTGGACATCTTTGCTTCCCACACCTGAAATTCTCCAGACTGTTCAATCTGGAGCCTGCTGCCTCTTCTATCTTTCAAGCCCTTGTCTTATTTCAGCCAATCTCTCTCCACAAAAGGCTAGAAGAGAGCCATTCTCCAGCATGTTCTGTCATCACCTAATTGCCTCTCTGCTATGGAACAGGCCTATACAGTCCATGTGGGACTCCAACCTCTGCTAACCTCAGAGACGCCATGCCATCACCTCCAATTTGCTCCTAGTGGTCTAGCAAGGGGTCCTGGACTGCCTCCCACATGCCACTCACTGTCATGGTGACTCAGGTGTCTTCACTGAGGTAGATACTTCTCAGGCTATAAAGAAGCAAGCTCTCTCCCACTTGGTCTAAGAGGGCACAAGAAGTCATTACTGGCCCTTCTGTCTCAAATTCTTCATTCTGGCTTGCCTTCGTCTCTGCAACCCGGCAATACAGCCTGGTTTCCTTTCTAAGGTTAACCTGGCCTATTCCCTGTTGTTTTGCCCGGTGTCTTCATTTTGACAAGCAAGAAACCCCTTAGCACTGTGCTACAGCACAGGCTCACAATCCCTATGTACTGAAGTAGGAGGACCATGAGTTTAGAGGTAGCCTGGGCTATTTAAGAAGACCCTATGACCTTATCTCAAAATAAAACTCAAATCAAACCAAACTATCACCATTAACAACCTCCCATAGCTAGCAGGCAGAAGCAGGAGTTCATCCAACTTGCCACTAGGAAGGAGAAGTGGAAGCAAGTGGGTGGTGTCAGCTTTGAAGAGCAGAAGCCAGCAAGGAAGAAAGGAGCAAGACATAGGAAGGATCTCTACCAAGCTTCCCCTTTCCATTCACCTCTGCTGACACCTGGTTCTGGGCCTGCCACCTAGCTTGCTGTGTCTAAAGCTGGTCCTGGGGCTGTTTGTCTGACTTAGCCTTTCTGTCAATGGTTGGGCCATTCACAAGTTCCCACCACCAGGTCTTTCCCAGGCACTTTCCTTACAATCTATTGTTTCCTCATAGCAAAAACCTGGGCACAGCCAGAGGTCCTTCTTCCTTTACCTGCCCTCTCCCTCTGAACAATGTGAAATGCATCATGAGCACGGCTGAAGTGGGAAGCCAGCAATAAGCACGCTGCTACGTGGACTGTAGGGCTGCATCACCTGGGAGCTGTCTCGGAGAAGCATGGGTGAGAAGCCAGATTTCTCCATGCCATGAGGAAGAATCAGGAGTCAGCTAAGAATGCTGACCCCAAAGGAGTCACAGTAATGGCTTTACCATGCCAGGAATAGAGGGTGATCCTGCAAATGACAGTAATAGGTGTTGCGTCTGGGTAGAGGTCACAGGTACTCAACAACACACGGTGTCGGTAGAACTCACATTGGACTGTAATGGAGGCAACAGTTTAAAGTAAAGAATAAAACAAAGCCAGATGTGGTGACACATGCCAACATTTGGGGTCTTGTTGGAAATTCAGATTTATAACATTTTCCTGAAGTAGAATCTATTATTTAATATTTCAAGGTAGGCTGGCATGGTAGTATACTTGGAAGCTTGAGGCA
>JADRCD010189160.1:0-10177 GCA_019843815.1 Montemys delectorum
GTTTACATATTTTCAGAAACAAATATTCATATGCAAGGGAAAAGAGAGGATTTTACTTTATATTTATAGAATCATTTCACTTTATACCTAATAATAGTGTGTCTTCAGTGATTCCTGTAACACTGAGAAATAAGAAGAAACAATGTGGAACAAATCATAGGAATAACCTCATTAAGAAACAAATTGGCATGCAGGTGAAGTATTATGTCTATTGCATTCATGGTGGGAGAGGCTTTAAGACACTTATTTAAACACATGTGTTTTAAGAATAGCTATGAGGTTATAATTTACTCCAATTACATCTATATAAATGACAAAAGCATGGAATTTTTGAATTAAATAAGAACAAAAGTAATTATAGGAAAGAATATAAAATTCAGAAACTATTCACTCTTCCAGAAGGCACATAAGGCAATTGATATGCAGAGGCATGCTTCAGGTTAAACTAAAGGTGCTCAGGGCAGTCGTACTCAAGCATAAGGGTGTAGATTATAACATGATTTCAAGAATTTTAGAAAGGTCTTATAGCCTCTTTATTGCCTTTCAGAAATCTGACCCATGGCATTCATAATCAAGACCCTTGTAAAATGCAAAATGCTCTTGAGAAGGACCCTAAGCAATGATCATTCAGGTATAATTTAGGACAGATGAAGAGATATGTCCATGACTTGAAGGATCAGAAAACAATTTATTTTGAAGGTACAAACAAAGGAATATTAATGATATCAAAAGTCACTCTATTTAATTATCACTTAAATGATGCTGGCCAATATAAGGGAAGTCCTTTCTCTGGGATTATAAAATTCATAAGAGAAGATACCTATTAGATTTATGATGCATACATACAGATCCTATGAGATATAAATTTCTAAAACATACATTGATGTTCATGTTTGTCATTGGTAAATTCACAATCTGGTGCTCTCAAGTAATTCATCCAATATGTTTGGCCTTTAAAGTATCTCTGATTTTCTTCCTTTAAGCTAACACGATTTTTAATTAGACTTGTAGTAATTGCTTCTGTTCCTATAAAAGAAATATTCTAGCCAAATTAAATCCTCACTTTAATTTAAAACAGAAACATGAACTTATGTGACCAAAACTTTAATAGTAATTATTAAACATCAGGAAGGTGTAGCTGAGATGATCAGCAGTATTCTTTTTTTTTTCTTTTTTTTTCAGATTAAGCATGCTTTATTTTCTGTCAGACAAGTCTATCCCCCTAAAGTGGAGTTTGAAAATATAGTATTGGACATAGGAAAATGTGGGCTTACATAGCCCCCAAAACCTGTAAGACTAGGGGTTTTTCAAAGAATGGGTGATTTCCAGAGGAATTTTGATTACATAGTAACTTGGCTGAATATTTCAAAGGTATTTATCAGAAAATTTTATTTTATCAAGGTATATTCAAGGTGTGAGTCAAAGTCCATAGGATGGGGAGCATCAAATTCTAGAAACATGTTAAAGCATGGACAACTTGAATTTTGCAGCAAAAAGAATTGGATTTCTCCACACTTTGACCCCGTATTTGCTCCCGAAGGTATGCAGAGACTGAAGGAAAGGATCAGCAGTATTCTTAGTGGTTAAGTGTACTCACCCATCGGTGTCCTAAGAGAATTAGATCTATGACCACTCAGGATATGAACATGCAAGGCTCAGCTTCATATACAAGGTGGGATAGTAACTACACGTAAACTTGCAACATTTTCCTTATACAAGGACATTCTCTCTGAATATATTAAGTCAGTAGATGACTTCTGTGTGTCATGACATGTTTGAGTGTACATTTTATGCTTGTTATATTGTTTATCTACAATTCAATGTCATTAGTGACTCTCCATGTTATAATTTTAATTTTATTATTTTTATCTTATTTGTATGACTGTTTTGCCTGTTTGTATATCTTCTACTTAAATAGCTGATTTTATGTAATAATTTCCTTCTGCTCATTTACTTGAGAATATCATGATTTACTTTTTCTATAATGTTGAAGAAGAAAGTGGTAGATACAATGTATTTTCATTGTTCATTAATTTGTTAATAACAGTTTGAGTGATTTCATATGATAAGTATTGATTTATCTTGCCTGATTGCACTGGCTAATACAATCAGTAAAATGTTGATGAATATTTGAAATTGTATATACCTTGTAATGTTTCAGATAGTAGTGTGGTTGTACTGTGGTTGCTCCAGGCATTTTTTAATGTCACACTTTAAGAAAATATTCTGTAGATCTCAATATTCTGATTCTAGTTAACTTAAATTGATATGGAAATTTTTATCAATTTTATATACTCACTGATAGATGCATTTCATACAGATTTATTAATTGTTTATGTGATAACAATATATTTTCAAATATTACACTATACTTACATACATTTTTTGGTTCTCTAAAGCACTAATCAATGTTTGTTCTCTCTTTCCACTGAGTGTTTGATATTTTAATATGAAAAAACAACAATTTCTACTTACTGTATGAATCTCAAATACAAACTTAAACTCACTTAATAAAATCATTATTTGTTTCCTCCTTATAGTTTCTGTTTACTTATGTTGTCATGCATTTCTCAAATTTAATGTAAATTTTTACTTACCTTTTGACTCTTATTTTGATTAGTAATACTCGTAGACTCAAATACATTACTTTAAATATTTACACTTATAATATACCTATAAATCTAGATGATTTTCTAAAATGTTTCTTTAAAATCCTTACTTTGGTGTATCCACTTGGTTTTATTTTTCTTTAAATTTCTAGAATATTTTCTTAGACTATAATTTTAACTATTAGCCACATCAGATAATTTAATTAACTAATTTCAATTTTAGTAGTATCACTATTTACATTTCTCTTAACTACTAATGTTCTTTCCATCCATTTTATATTATTTTATACTGTATTCTATAATCTATAATATTCTTTCTATTCATTATTTAATTCATTTATTTTAATTTTATTTATCAATTACAAGATCTGAAGTCCTAAGGGCACTTCTGACACTCATTATGTATAAGAGGTTGGCGTTGAATTCCTGATCCATCTACCTCTGGCCCTCCTCTACACTAAATTTTATTTGCACTAACTCTGTTTTGGGTGTAATATATTTTGTTTTATATAAAAATACTTTTCTGTTATTTAAAAAAAAGTTTACTATTTTCTTTTTCTAGTCCCTGGTGTGAGAGTGTGTGTGTATGTGTGTGTGTGTGTGTGTGTGTGTGTGTGTGTGTGTGTGTGTGTAAATCTATCCTTTATTTTTATTTTTTTCTTTCAATGATACTGAACCATGTGTTCATGTGTGTATATCAGCTGACATGTTGGTCATATTGCTATGTAGACATAGAACCCATGCATATTTGTTGTTGTTATTGAAAGTTTCCTATGTTCATTTACTAAGTATCCTGTATTAAGGGGAAGATGTGTGTTTGTAAGATGGCCTGTGTCAGTTATTATTGCAGACATTAGAAAAAGTCAAAGAAAAACTGAATTATCTGTGAAATGCAGAGAACTTGTTGTTGGTAATACTTAGTTTCAAGGAAACTTGACTCCTTAGATATCTTTAAATATAAATCTCTTTTAGAGAATAGTATTTGATTAATGTAGTACTAGTTTTGGTTTCTAACTTATGGTGAAGAGAGATTTAGTCCTTCATATATTTATTTCATCATATATTTATTAAATTCCACATCTGTATCCATGCTGGCAGCTATGTGGACATTTTGATATAATAGATGACAATGTGATTATTTAACTTACTAATTTTGTAATATATATTTAATTTTTTATTTTTGAAATTTCATTTTAATTTTCTTTTTATTGAAAATAGATTTTTCTTTCCTGCAGTATATCTGGTTCACAAGTTACTGTCCTTGTACTCCTCATAATTCTTTCCCACCTCCTCTCCCATTCTGTCTCCCATAAGAATGGATACAGAAAATGTGGTATATTTACACAGTGGAGTTCTACTCCGGTATTAAAAACAATGACTTCATGAAATTCACTGGCAAATTGATGAACTAGAAATATCATACTGAATGAAGTAACTCAGACACAAAAGAACACACATGGTATGTACTCACTGATAAGTGAATATTAGCCCCACAATGCCCACAATACAACTCACAGACCTCCTCAAGAGGAAGGAAGACCAGGTTCTAGATGCTTCAGTCCTAGGGGGAACCTGTAGAGACCACCTCCAGTATATAGGCATGCCCCCTGTCAATGGATGGGGCCAATCACCCATCTCGAAGTTTTTAATGCAGAAATGTTCCGAAGGAATGACTGGGACAAATAATGAAGCCAAGCCCGAAAGAAAGGCCATCCAGGGACAGTCCCACCTGGAGATCCATCCTGTCTGCAAACACCAAACTAGACACTGTTGCTGTTGACAAGAGAGAGGTGCTTGCTGACAGGAATCTGTTGTGGCTGTTTCTTGGGAGATTCTGCCAGCAACTGACCAAGGCAGATGTGGACGCTTGGAGTCAACTATCAGATTGAGCTTGGGGACCCAGTAGGGGAGCTTGCAGGAAGACTGGAGGAGCAGAGGGGAATTGCAACCCCATAGGAAAAACAATGAAACCTGGTCAGACCACCAAGTGCTCCCAGGGACTAGAATATCAACCAAGGAGTGTACAGGGAGCGATCTATGGCTCCTGATACATAGGTAGCAGAGGATGGCCTTATCTGATATCAATGTGAGGAAAGGCCCTTGGTCCTATGGAGGTCTGATGCCCCAGTTTATGGGGATGCTGGAGTGTGGGGTAGGGAGAGGATGGGAGGGTGGGGGATCAACCTCACAGAGGCAAAGGGGAGTGGGAGAGGGCAAATGTGGGACGTGGACTCTCAATTGAGATGTAAAGGAATGAAATTATTACTTTAAAAAGAAATGAAGACAAACAAGCTTTTAAAATATCCATTATATTTTTAGTTTTGAGTTTTTGTTTTGAGTCACCTTTTAACTTCATGTGAACAGATTATTATCCTAGTACATACTTGCTTTGTGGGTAAGTAGAGCCAGAATTTCATTTTGTGAAATGTTATTTAGTTGTTTTCTGGAGTGGTTTATGGAGTTTCCTTTTTTCATGTCTTCTGTAATAACCATGTGTTTTATAAAAGTCTCAATTTATTATCACACAGTTACATCTTATTAATTCTTATCTCCCTGTACAAAGCTCAAGTCAAAGTTCTCTTCTGTTTGTTTGTGTGTTTGTTTATTTGGTAATAGACATGAGTTGTCTCCAAACCCAGAGATTTTATGATTTTGTGGCTTATAATTCTTTTGATTTTGTTTGTTTGTTTATACCCTTTTCAGAGGTTGTAGTTTATTTTGTTTGTTTGTTTGTTTGTTTTGCCCTTTTCAAGGCAGTAGTTATTTTAAGTTCATTTTTACTTTTGTGGTTGCTATTTTCTAAACTTTTCCAAAATATTTGTTTAGAAGGTATTCCCTTTAAATTTTGTCAATCTGTTAAAATTCTCCAGTGTGAATGGACCTCTCTAAATTTTCCAAGGCTATTCCTAGGGTCACACACATACACATGTCACATAAAGTTTATATAGACTCTAATAACAGCCACATGGCCAAACAGTTAAACATAAAACAATAAATAGGTCTTTAACTGATTGAACAACAAACTATCCCCCTTTTGAATTTTGTATGATGTAAATATGTGGATATTCCCAAGAATTAGCAAAAAAGTTTAGCAAAGTGTTTCTTCTTACCTCTCTGTAGCTTTAATCAGATAGCTATTTTTCTATGTGTTTGTATGAATTTTCTGACAAGTTTCTAATTAAGACAGTTATAATTCAGAATGTAGCTTACGAACATGTATATCTCATTTTGCAGTATTTCCAACAGGAGTTCTTTTATAGCTTAAAAAATATATGGTTGTAACTCTGTGGCAAAAATTAAAATTGTATTAAAGTTGATTATTTCATTCAAGATAGCTCACTTTGTCTATTTAAAATGTTTTATTTAGAATTTTAAATAACAGTATAAGTAAGAGCCAAGTGAAAAGGATAAGGTTACCATAATTATTTACAAAATAAAATTTTAAATAGAGATTAATAATATAAAAAGTATCATATTGCCATTGTTGCTTTTCTTAGCACTTGTTTCATAGGTTATTTGATTCTAAGTGTTTAACCCTGGACACTTGTATATATGAGCAATGCTAAATGCACAAAGTAGATTTATAAACATGGACATGTGCATGTGTGTATGTGTATATGTTTACATGAATGTGTTTTTAGTATGTTCAAACATGCGTAAGTATACTTGTGATTATGTGACAATAATAATTCTAGAAAATGAGACCATTTGAGAGTAGAGTGTCTGAGAAAGACATGACAAAAATTTGAAGGGGATAAAAGAGGGAAATTATTTAGAGTCAGTTTAAGTATGAAGGTCTCAAAAAAATTAAAGTCAAAAGTCAAAAACAGAAACAACAAGTACTCTCTAGAAATCCATACACAACTTTGTCCAGGAAAGTAAGTATGGTATCTGAACATACAGGAAACTCAAATGGCTAAGAATCACTTAAATGTTCAACATCCTTAGCTAACAGGGAAATGAAAATCAAAATTACTTTGAGATGTCATCTTCCACAACAGAATGGCTAAAATAAAAAACAATAGGGAAAGCTCATGCTGGTGAGACGTGGAGGAAAAGAAACAACAATCTATTACTACTGTGTATGTCATCATATTGTAATAGTAGTAACTGTTCAAATCGGTGCAATGATTCCTCAGGAATCAGGAAATCAGGAAAAATGGTAATCAATCTATCAAAAGATCTAGCCCTACAACTCTTGGAAATATATACAAGGATGCTTCATTCTACAATATAAAGACCAGATTTGTCGCTCCTCAATGTCATCATTGCAGCTCTATTGATAAAAGTCAATACTGAAAATAATGTAGACATACCTCAATAAAAAATAGATGAAAAATGTGGTACATTTATACAATGGAGTATTATTCAGCCACTGAAAAAGTAATATCATGAAGTCTACAAGAAAATTAATGGAGCTAGAAAAAAGTCATCCTGAGTGAGGTATCTCAAACCATAAAGAGAAATACTGTATGGAATTCACTTAAGTCAATGGCATCTAAGCTACAATCCATAGACTCAAAGATGGTTGGTATAGAATAAAGGATTAAAGGGAACAAATAGATATTCTTAGAAAAGGGAAACAATATCACCTGCAAATAGTGATATTTTGACCTTTTCCTTTCCAGTTCATATCCCTTGACCTCCTTTTGTTGTCTAATTGCTCTGGCTTCGAATTTGAGTACAATGTTGAATAGGAAGGGAGAGAGTAAGCAGCTTTATTTAGTCCCTGATTTTAGTGGGATTGCTTCACGTTTCTTTCAATTTAGTTTGATGTTGGCTACTGGTTTGCGCTATATTTTTTTTTATTATGTTTAGATATGGGTATTCGATTCCTGATCATTCCAAGACTTTTACCATGAAGGGATGTTGGATTTTGTCAAATTCTCTTCAGCATTTAAAGAGATGATCATGTGCATTTTCTTCATTGAGTTTGTTTATATAGTGGATTACATTGATAGATTGGAAAAGAAGTCAAAATATCACTATTTTCAGATGATAGACAATATACTTAAGTAACACCAAAAATTCCACCAGAGAACTACTAAACTTGATAAACAACTTCAAGAAAGTAGCTGGATATTAACTCAAATAAATCAATAGCCTTTCTCTACTCAAAAGATAAACAGGTTGAGAAAGAAATTAGGGAAATGACATCCTTCACAATAGTCACAAATAATATAACATACTTTGATATGAGAAGAACTTCAAGTCTCTGAAGAAAGAAATTGAAGATCTCAGAAGATGAAAAAATCTTCCATGCTCATGGATTGGCAGGATTAATAAAGTAAAAACGTCCATCTTGCCGAAAGCAATCTACACATTCAATGCAATCCCCATCAAAATTCCAACTCATTTCTTCAGACTTATAAAGAGAAATTTACAAATTTATTTGGAATAACAACAAACACAGGATAGCAAAAACTATTCTCAACAATGAAAGAACTTCTGGGAAAATCAACATCCCTGACCTCAAGCTATATTACAGATCAATAGTGATAAAAACTGCATGGTATTGGTATAGTGACAGGCAGGTAGATCAATGAAATACAATTGAAGACCCAGAAATGAACCCACACATCTATGGCCACTTGATCTTTGACAAAGGAGCTAAAACCATCCAGTGGAAAAAAGACAGCATTTTCAACAAATAGCGCTGGTTCAACTGGTGGTCAGCATGTTGAAGAATGCAAATCGATCCATTCCTATCTCCTTGTACAAAGCTCAAGTCAAAGTGCATCAAAGATCTTCACATAAAACCAGATATACTGAAACTAATAGAGGAGAAAGTGGGGAGGTTCCTTGAACACATGGGTGCAGGGGAAAAGTTCCTGAACAGAACACCAATGGCTTATGCTGTAAGATCAAGAACTGAAAAATAGGACCTCATAAAAGTGCAAAGTTTCTGTAAGGATACTGTCAATAGACCAAAAAGGCAACAAATAGATTGGGATAAGATCTTTACCAGTCCTACATCTGATAGAGTGCTAATATCCAATATATACAAAGAACTCCAGACATTAGACTCAGAACAATCAAATAACCTTATTTAAAATGAGGTACAGAGCTAAACAAAGAATTCTCAACTGACAAATACCAAATGGCTGAGAATCACCTAAGGAAATATTCAACAGCCTTAGTCATCAGTGAAATACAAATCAAAACAACCCTGAGATTCCACTTCACACAAGCCAAAATGGCTAAGATCAAAAACTCAGGTGACAGGAGATGTTGGTGAGCATGTGGAGAAAGAGGAGCACTGCTGGTGGGATTGTAAGCTGGTACAACCACTCTGGAAATCAGTCTAGTGGTTCCTCAGAACCATAATATTACCTGAGGACCTAGTTATACCACTTCTAGGCACATATCCAAAAGATTCTCCAACATATAACAAAGACACATATTCCACTATGTTGACAGCAGCCTTATTTATAATAGCCAGAAGCTGGAAATAACCCAGATGTCCCTCAACAGAGGAATAGATATAGAAAAATGTGGTACATTTACAAAATGGAGTAATACTCACCTATTGAAAACAATGAATTCATGAAATTCTTAAGCAAGTGGATGCGACTAGAACATACCATCCTGAATGTGGCAACCTAGTCACAAAAGAACACAGGTGGTATGCACTCACTGATAAGTGGGTATTAGCCCAAAAGCTAAGAATATTCAAGATTTAATTAGAGACCACAAGAATCTTGAGATTCTTCTTGAATCTCAAGAAGAAGAAAGGCCATAGTGTGAGTCCTTTGATCCTTCTTAGAAGGGGAAACAAAATACTCATGGGAGCAAACACAGAGACAAAGTGAAGAGCAGTGACTGAAAGAAAGGCCATCTAGAACCTACCCAACCTGTGGATCCATCCCATATACAGTCACCAATGCAGACACTATTGTGGATGCAAAGAAGTGTATGATGACAGGAGCCTGATATAGTTGAGAGGTTCTGTTGAGAGGTTCTACCAGATCCTGACATATACAGAGGTAGATGCTGGCAGCCAACCATTGACTTGATCATGGGAGTCTCTCCAAAGGAAGAGTTAGAGAAAGGACTGAAGGAGCTGAAGGGGTTTGCAACCCCATAGGAAGAATAATCAACCAACCAGAGCTCCCAGGGTCTAAACCACCAACCAAAGTATATACATGGAGAGACCCATGGCTCTAGCTGTATATGTAGTAGAGGATGGCCTTGTTGGGCATCAATGGGAAAAGAGATCCTTGGTCCTGTGAAGGCTTAATGCCTCAGAGTAGGGGAATGTGAGGATAGGGAGATGGAAGTGGGTGAGTGGGTAGGAGAATTTCCTTATTGAAGCAGGAGGAGGGGGGATAGGATAGGGAATTTCTGGAGGGGAATCGGGAAAGGGGATAATGTTTAAAATGTAAATAAATAAAATATCCAATAAAAATTTTCATTAGAAAAACAAAAAGAAAAGAAGAGAAAAGAAAAGAAAAGAAAAGAAAAGAAAAGAAAAGAAAAGGAAAGGAAAGGAAAGGAAAGGAAAGGAAAGGAAAGGAAAGGAAAGGAAAGGAAAGAAAATACATATAGATGAATAGGGTGCCTGGAAG
>JADRCD010189164.1:4947-19334 GCA_019843815.1 Montemys delectorum
ACACACACACACACACACACACACACACACACACACACACACACGCAATCTCTATCTTCCAATGGTGCATCTCTTAAGATTTTCACTGTGTGTGAGTCTCAGTATTTCAGTTTGATTAAACAAAACAATGGCACTGTGTTATAAAACCTCTGAACAGAACAGAGGATAATGGAGATGGGGATGAACTACAAAGCCATGACCCCAGAAATCTCTGAAAAGGAACAGGTAAGTGGGAGCCATGCTACCTAGAATGGTGTGGACCAGGGCAAATCCCAACAGCAATGGCTTGGGCCACCTTGTCCCATCTTTGATTCCCTGCTCCCAACAAGTTTTTCTTTCTTTCCCTCTGTGCTTCAATGTGAACTGTCCTTATTCTCCACAGGGAGAATAGAGAACTGGACAAAGAGTTGAGTATAGCAGCAATAAATGTGCAGCAATATGAAAAAACAAAGCAAGATGTGTTTTGATGAGATTTGGGCCATAAAGGAATGTTCGCGCAGAGCTGACAGGCATTAGGGGAAAATATTTGTACTAAATAGTTGTGCACTGGTTAACAATAATGGAGGATGGGAATAGTTCAGTGGCACTTGTCTCTCCATGTCCCATATCATGGACCAATGTCTGCTTAGTGCTGCCACACCCACTCGTCTACTCCAGTAAAGTCTGCAGTGTCAGGCCTGAAGGCCTGATCACAGACCAGAGGCGTACAACTTCAAAGGGAGTTTGCCTCCTGGGTATTCAGTCGGCCGCTGGCATCTCCTAACTCAGATGTGTTCCAGATGTTTCCAATACTCAACATGCCTTCTTATTCAGGTATGAAGATGCCCCAAGAAATGATTTGTAAATAGTTAAAAGTAAGATTAAACGTTGTTCCCTGGCCAGCCCAGTATTCCAATATATCCTAATTTAATACCAAGCTGTCGTTAGCTTGGAATTTCTCACAAGGAAGCTGCCTTATAAGACAGGATGTCCTCAAGAGCTAGGAATAAAGGTCAGGCACTATTGCTAACTGCAAACACAGAATTCTCAGAGCTCAGAAGACAGAACTGTTTTACATACCAGAGAGTAATTGAAGGGCTTACCTCACTTAAGGGCATTCTCAGGAACTGCCAGATTGGGACTTCCTGGTGTTTGCCTCCAACAGACCCAGAGAATTAGCTTGGGACTGCCAAGATAGCCCCAGCGGGAAGGGCACCACTGCTCTTCTGAATCACACCTGGATGCCTGATCTTACCAACCTTGATGTGACCATCACTTGCCTATGCGACTTCTGTCTTGATGCCTAATCTTACTGATCTTGATGTGACCATCATCTGCTTACGTGACTTTTGTCATCTGCTCTGTTTTCTGTATACTATATAAGCCTGAATTTTACCTTGTGCAAATACACTCAGACTCAGCACTTCCTTGTGTCGACTCTGTCATTCTCGCCAACGCCTTGTCGACCTGACTAGGACCCTGTTTCCCCGCAGGTTGAGGGAGGCCCAGACTGGCCGGCCCATAGCATAATGCCACAGGCTAGACCAGAAAAGAAAATCAGCAAATGTTATGTTTAAGCCTTCTTCTTCCACAACAAAACTTTTACTAAAAAATGTAACTATAACGGGGTCCTTTGTGGCCCAGCCTTGAGAAGGTGTCTTTTTAAAAAGAAGCAGAGGTGGTTCAGATCAGCTTACAAAAAGTAAACCCCATCCTAATTCAGTCCGGTGAGCAAGTCTGTGACTCTCCCCCCTCATCTCTGTGTTCTGGGTGTCCTTCACAGAAACAGTTAACTTTCTGTCCCATGCTTCCTTGGTATACCAGCGCTTGCCATTCCAACCACCACAGTTGTTTCTGTCTCTTTCCCTTCAACGTGTGGAGATTGGTGATTGGCTTTGTGCCTTGTCTCCTTTCCTAATGCATAGAACCCATCTGCAAGTGTTCTTCAGCAGCCATGTTGATGTGCATGCTGAGGTGGGCGTGGGCTACAATGTATAATATTAGGTCTGGCTCAAGAATAATTGTATCCATTTTGCTTTTGAATCCATTTGCCTTTCAGTCCGCAGCTACCTAGTGACAAAAGACTCCAGCAAACACGACAGGATCCCCTCTCCCTTGGTCAAGTGCCTCCTCTACTTCATAGGCTCTAGGCAGTGGAGTGAGGACTTTCATAAATAGTTCTTAGAAACTACCATTCTATTGATTACCACAGGAGGAGCATGTGACAGAAATGAGCCTCGGTCACAGGTATCAGGGCAGAGCATTTTGAGTGGTGCGTGTTTAAGCAGCATTACAGCTCTAGAGGCTATCTGATGCCTCTTTTAGATTACACTTGTGACCACCCCCCCTACTTTCTCCTTGCCATTTCATTCACCCTTGTGCTCACAGAACCTGCAGCAGGAAGATCTGGAAAGATGGAGGCAGGGCCTCAAGAAACTCAGATGTAGAGCTAAACTCAGACACAAGGCCTCATGCTCCACCAATGATGTTACTTAAGTCCAAGTGACCTAGATCCAAGAAAATATCTCAGAATTAGGAACTCCTTGGAGTCCCAAAGAATGGAATGAGAACTTGGAAGTACGACCTTAGAAAAACCTCCTCCCTGAATCCTGCTTTCTTCACCATGGGATCTAGAGTCATGTTTCCTGATTTTCTTCATGTAAGACAAAGACAGAGCCTGGCAGAAGAAGACACCCACAAGAAAAGGAATAAAGCCAGCTCTAATGCCATTGAGTGGCACTAACTGGGACTCTGTGAATTCTGAGAGCAGCCATCCCTTTGTTGGATATGTGACCTCTCACCCACCCCTCAAATGCATGCCAGCTCTAGCATTTGTTAAGATTATAGTCAGTACTTTAATAGGCAAAATTCTACTGAATTCTCAAGAGCCATGGATAGGCCGGATGTGGTGGTACACACCTTTAATCCCAGGACTCAGAAGGTGGAGGCAGGTGGGTCTCTGTGAGTTTGAAGCCAGCCAGGGCTATGACCCCATCTCAAAAAAAGAAAAAAGGGAGGGGGGGAGCAGAGAAAGACCAGCATTTCTCAAAGTACAGTTCCATAGATAAGCAATGTCTGTGTCCCCTGGGAACTTGTTAAAAATCAAAGCTTTGGGTTCTGTGTTATACATACAAGACCCAAAAATAGGAGAGGTCAAGGGTCCCTCTACAGCTTGTTACTACAGTGTAACTCAATCTAACCTAACTGATATTACCAGAAATTATGGCCATATTGCTAAAATATTTCTCAGTGGTTTTAATCTTAAATATCCCACCCTACTTTAAAGCCATATTTTTTTTTTATTTTGATCATATTTTAGTTACAACTGCTCTTCTTTGTCTCATATGTGGTCAGCCCAGGGTTGATGAGTCTTAAGTTATCTGGTCTGGGAGGCATGGATTAGCAGGTAAGAAGAGGACTGGCCATTCTTCCAGGGAACCCAGGGTTAGGATCTAGCACGGACATGATGGCTCACAACCCTCTGTAACCCAGGAGCCAGGGGAATGTGGTGCCCTCTCTGGCTTCCTCCAGCACCAGGCATGCATATACACATGCAGGCAAACACTCATCCACATATAATAAAATAAAGAAATCTTTAAAAGTAAGTAGAATGCTGGGCTCAGAGGTTAAGATCACTGACTGCTCTTCCAGAGGTCCCGACTTCAGTTCCCAGCAGCCATTCATAACCATCTGAAACGAGGTCCAGTGTCCTCTTCTGGGCATACATGCAGGCAGAACACTGCATAAATAATAAGTAAATAAATAAATAAATAAATAATCTTTTAAGTAAGTAAAATGTTACCGGTCAATCATATCTCCACCCACTTAAGGCCGCTCTTCCTTTGTGGCCCATGCTTACCTGTAAAGTAGAACAAACCACTCCTCATACCACCCCCCAGTAGTTTCTTCCTCTCTTAATAGTTCTTAAATCCAGCGTTTGAGTCTCCTTGCCCTGTTTAGTTATTAAGTGTGATTAGACACTCCAAGCGTTCTGGAGCAGTCGGGTAATTGAACACGAGTAATTTCCCTGACTCAATCCAGAATAAGGACAAAACAAACCCCAGAAGCCCAAGAAGGGGTGTTTGTCTGAGCAGCTGGATTGCTTGAGAGTTACGTCGCTTTCCCATTGGCACTGAGGAGGCCTCTGAGAGGAAGGCCTCTATGGTGAACACAGCCTCAGTAATGCGCTGGCAAGAATTCGAAGCTATTTTAGACTGTGAAACTAAAACACACCTACTACCCCATGCAGTTTTCTGGCCTAAGCACACTTCTAGAATTAGGCTGTGGCCTCCCAGAAACGTGGAGCCAAGTCTCATCGTGTCTCTGACACCTTGAGGTTTGACTGAATCTGGCACATTGCAATCAGTACATGGGTGGGTGGGTGGATGGATAGATGTGTGGATGAATGGATGGATTCAAAACTTTCTATTGAATAACTACACTGAAAGGAACCAAAAGCCAAAATTTGGTTTATGATCCCTATAAGAGAAACATAATTATCAAATTTTCTGTATTCAAGACTCTCTTTAGGGGATGTGGTTGCTCCCATCAGGAAGCAGAGGTAAGTAGGTTTCTATGAGATGGAGGGCAGCCTGGACTACTTGGAGAATTCCAGGCCAGCCTAGGCTATACATTGAGACCCTTCCAAACAATAACAAAACTACAGAAGGCTCTGCTTGCAGGCTTCTCCCTTGACTGCAGCCATTAATGTCTGAGAATGCTTTTATCTCCCTGTCTGTCAGTGGTTCTGGGTACAATAATAGCCATGCTAAAGGTTAAGCCCTGTCTCAAGAAATGGGAACTCTGTGATTGTTGGCAGAGTGATTCCCACACCATTTGCCAAGGCGTGCTGACAATGCCAATTAACAAAGGAAAGCAATGGAGAATGAGTCCCTTCATCAGAACAGAGACAGTGGGTGCAGGATGTCAGCAGATCCCAGCCTTGCCATCAGATGTGAGGCCTCACAGAACCACACCAGCTCCTGCCTGCACCTCGCTCTCTCCATGGCTGTCTCTGTGATGGATTTAGGTCTTCCAAAACCCCTCCTTGGTACCCATGGGGGTCACTAACTTCACAACTCCTCATGAATACCAGAATCCAATGATGGTAAAGGCCTTGTATGAAATGGCCTGGTATTTATATGTAATCCATGCATACCTTCCCACACATGCTTCAGACCATGTCTACATTACCTACAAAATCTAGCACAATGTACCTTCTTTGTGGATAGCTGTTATCCACATGTGCGATTAAACACAGATGCAGCATTCTTGGTTATTTCTTGATGTTCTCGTCACTATTTCCATATTTGTGGAACTTTCCATTGGCAAATTTAATTCCGTTCTGAATAGCAGAGAAGAACATTTTAAAAAGGTGTTTTGTGGCCTCTTCATTCATGGAACTTCATGTGCCTTCCTGTGAGGGGCATACACATGCCTGATGATGTCACATAAGAGCAGTGGTAGTCCCTAAAACCTTTGGAGACGATTATATTCTCCAGTTTTCATTTCTGTCATGGGATATGCACATGTCTTAGGGATTATTGATATATGTTAACTCTTGTATACATTTATACGGTCATTAAATGAAAGAACTTTGTGCCCTCATTTAGCCTGCAGCAAATTAGGCCAGTGCTGGGAACTGGGAGTGGGAAGTACAGAGCCCACGTTTTCTGATACTAAGGAAATGCCAAACGAGTTGATGAATCGGAGACTTAAGGACACAATATACATTAACTCCAGAGCCAGAGATGAAAGTGCTTTATTTTTCTGAAGGTGATTGAGACTTATCACCTAGAATTCAGATGATAATTATTCTAAACAGACACAGCTCAGCTGGGCATGGTGGTACACACCTTTAATCCCAGCAGAGTCAGGCAAATCTCTCTGAGTTCCAGGCCAGCCTAGTCTACTTAGTGAGTCAGGTAACTGGGGCTACATAAAGAGACCCTATCCCAAAAACACAAAAATAAAAAGATAAACAATAAATTAATAAACTGCCACAGCTCTGCTGTGACTTTATATCATGGATCCCTTGAGTTTTTTTTTTTTTTTCTGGTTATTTTGTTACACTGGCAAATTTGGAAGAAGCAAAGCTAACAAGCGCCATGGCCTGTACTGTTAATGTTCCTTTAGCTCAGTCTTACCGTGTGGACTTCACAAAACCTGAGAGCTACTCCTCGCCTCATCACAGCATGCACAGTTGCCATGGTGCACATAACAGTTCCGGTTAGAGAAAAGACGTAATGCTCTTATTAGCTAGCTGTTTCTCTCTGAGCATCCTTAAATGCTTCCAGGTCAGAATAAGGAATACAGATGCAACAAACCAGAAGTGTTAAGAGAATATCAGGATGGTATTGCTGGCCTGAACACAGTGTGGGTGTGCAGTGCCTGACACAGAGTATTGCCCACCGTGACAGAACCTCAGAATATGGATAGACATTTAACCCTACCTAGACCAACGGATACATAGGAACACCATAATCACATCTCGGGTAAGCACTCACCCCAACTACTACCTGAAAATTTCCAGTGTTTCCAGGACTCATGGCCTCTCCTGCCAGCCTACCCCATTCTTAAATCATGCTCACTGTTTGCAGTGGTGTTCAACTTCACTTCATGTAGATGGTGATCTGAAATGTGCCCACAGGTGCCTGCAAGAAAGGCTTGGTCCCTGACCTCTGGTGCTACCTAGAGGTAGTAGAACCCTTAATGAGTAGACTTGGGCTGGAGAGATGGCTCAGCGCTTAAGAGTGCATACTGCTCTTGCAGAGAACTGGTTCAACTCCCTGCATCCACATCAGACAGTCCACAACCATCTCAAAGTCCAGCTGCAGGAGCATCCCATGCCTCTAGCTTCTGCAGGCACCTGCACACACACACACACACACACACACACACACACACATACACACACACACACACACACACACACTCATACGCCTGTACTTGTACACATATACATATACACAAAATTAAAAATAAATAGTTGGAGGATGTTGGGTCCTTAGGAACACACCTTTATTAGGGATATTGGGACCCTAATCCCTTCCAACTCTCTTGGCTTCCATGACTGCCTGCTCCTACCATGGCAGATCCTTGCCAGGGGCCAGAATGAAATGGGGCAATTAACTGTGGGCTTAAAGCTTGGAAAATGTGAACCAGGTGAATCCCTTTTTATTGAGTTGATTTATCCTGGGTGTTTGTTACATAAACAAAAGAGCCAAATAACGCTCTATCCAGCCATCACTTCTTCTGTAAGCCTGTGAGAACCCAAAGGTGACTGTCTCTCAACTATTGTAATGCATTTGCCCATCATCAAATGTTAAATTGCATCAAGTCTACCTACCTCATCCATCTGCCAACTGCCTACTCGTCTCCATTTCCAGTTAATGTATATCCCTTAAATGATCCCTACTGTCCCATGAGTCCATCCTTCCTCCAATCTCACCCCCTTATGCCCACTTAATACATTAGCCTATAAAATATTCTCAATATCATCATCATCTTTTGAAAAAGCCCTAACTTGCAATCATATGGCCTTCAAATTGAAGCTTGGTTCTTAGATCTGTTAGCACTCCACTATCTGACCCTTCCATCTCTCTCCTGAGCTGTCACTTACAAGACTACACGTTCCACAGGAAACATCAAACTATGAACTTCTTTGAGTTCCCAAGCCAATTGTGCTTTCCTGTGTGAGTCTTAATCCAACTGTAAATGGCCTCTTTCCTCATTCAATGGGCTCATCATTTTATACCCTTCCCAAAGCCAAATTGGGCTCTCTCTCTCTCTCTCTCTCTCTCTCTCTCTCTCTCTCTCTCTCTCTCTCTCTCTCTCTCTCTCTCTCTCTCTCCCCCACTTCTCTCTCTGTGTATGTGTGTCTCTGTCGTCTCTGTCTCTGCCTCTCTCCCACCCCGCCTTAACCTGCACTATAAATAGTAAGATACAATGTTGCCATCAACCTGCACTGTAAAAAGATACAATGTTGCCATCATCTGTGGGCTTGTCTGTCTACTACTGAAGTATTATGTAAAGGAGGGAGTCGTGCTCCTTGCATTAACGTGTCCCCCTATTGTATGCAGTTCCTGGCATATTAGAGACACGCTGCTGTTCTCTGTTAAGTGATTAATCCAGTCTCTCTAACCTTTTCTTCTTTGCCCACAAGAGCACCTGTGATCTTGGTTGTTGCCCTCCATCGCTCTACATATCCACAAGTTCATTAACACTTCATATAAAACCAAAGCTTGCTCCTAACCTGCCTGTCAGATCCAATTGCTGTCTTCTGCTCCAACTCCATGCTAACTACTGCCTGCATCACAATCCCAAAACACAGGCTCCTAGTAGGTCAGTAGCTCTGCCAAAGACCTACTGGAACTTGGTTTCTCCGTATGGGAATTAACAAGGACTCAGCCGTATGGCTGTATAAAATATGCATTAAGCAGAACGTAATGCCTATTAATGAAACATTGATGCATCTGTTTATCTGGCCAATTATTTGAAAATAGCCTGGACGTTTTCCAGACGATGATTTCAGCTTGGCATTCTGTAGTGTGAAAGCCATTGCTGGACTGTGCTACTGGGATGTACTTGGTAGGTAAGTTGTTTTCCCGCATGCATGAGTAGTTTTATTCTCGGGTGTCTCTCTGAGGCAGTGGGGTCCAGACAGCCTATCCACTTGGCAGCAGTCAGGGATTAACTTACTATCCCGAAAGGCCTCTCCTCTGGCTCCCATTTCCAGGCTCTCCTTTTAACAGATCTCCTCAGTGCTATAGTTTCTCATCCTTTATTTTTTTTCTAAACATCCATTACCCACAGCAAGTCTTATCTCCTTGCAAGACCAAATGACATTCCCTTAGCAACATTTTCTATAGCTTTTTAGCATCCTTGTACATAATCCAATCCATTTCACATTAAAAAAAAAAAGAAAGCTGCCTCGAGGAGCGGAGTTGGCTCAGTGGTTGTGTGCACTTCCAGAGGACCGGGATTTGGTCCCTACACACACATGACAGCTCATAACCATCTTTAACTCCAGTTCTAGGAGATCCAATGCCTTCTTCTGGCTTCTGAGCATACTGCATGCATGTGGTGCACAGACAAACATGAAGGCAAAACACCCATGGACTTAAAAACATAATAATTTAAAAAAAAAAGATTTCTGAGTCTTCAGAAAGGTAAAGAAAAACCAAAACTCCATTTTAATTGTGTGACTAAATAGCAACATGCTGCAAAAGATACACATTCCTGAGAACAGCTGTCTAATCTTTCATCATTAATAACTGTGTAAGTAAACACCAGAGGCAACATGATCAATGGTTGGAAACATTGTTGGTATAAAGACAGATTTATATCTAAATGTGCTCTGTAAACCTGGACTAAATAACTGATGGAAGAAAGGACAGACAAAATAGTAGACATATTTGCACATCCATATCCACACGTACACATACATATACAGAGATCACATGACTGCCTTTCCCCTCACCCACTTCCTGATTTAAAGGAAGCTGTAAAAAAGCACTCCCTTGATTCTCATGTAGTTAGGAGAAGCCTTCCCAAGGTTTAGTGTCAGTCAAGTTGCTAAATTCCACTCCTTTGGGCACTTAGTGTCATTTCTCCTTCCTGGTCTCCCCATGTCTGAGGGAGAGTTTCATGAATTTTTATCCGCTCAAAAGCATTTGGGTCTAGGATAATAAAACTACTGCAGGGTTGAAGATGTAGCTTAGGGGTAAAACATGTGCCCATCCTGCATGGAGCCCTGGATCCAATCTCCACATCTTCAAATATTCTGCAAACACTAACATGTATATGATATGAACTGTAATTTAAAATGAGAAAAATAGTTAGAGGTAGTGGTGTGCCCCTCTAACACTAGCTCTCAGAAGGCTAAAGCAGTGGGGGTTCCATTTGAGGCCAGCCTGGTGCGTGCATGTGTGTGTGTGTGTGTGTGTGTGTGTGTCTGTCTGTCTGTCTGTCTGCTTGTCTGCCTGCCTGTCTGTGTTTGTGTGTGGGTGTGTGTGTATGTATTTATGTGTGTCTATGTGTTTGTATGTGTGTGTGTATGTGTGTAGCTCTATGTGTCTGTGTGTTTATGTGTGTATGTGTGTGTCCCTGTGTGCATGTGTGTATGTGGAGCTCTGTGTGTGTCTGTGTGTGTATCGGTGTGTGTGTTTGCACTTTCCTCCACTTACACACTTCTGGTAAAATTTAATTTACAGATTACACTGAGAGACTGACATTAATGATAAATTAGGTGTTTTTCAAGAACCTACTGTGATCAAAGTTATGTAAACCTTGCCTCTTGAAGCAAGGCAAGCATTACTATTTTCATACGGTTGCTGAAGATGAAGCTAGAGTCATGGGCAGTAGACTAGGGGAGATTATGACATTCACACTTTTATATGAGTTCCCAGCTCTGTGGAGAAATCCTCAGAGAGGCTAAGGCTGGTGGTGTGTGGCTGTCACTCTGAGTCCCAGAGCACCATCTCTCAGAGATGCATGGTTCCTGTTTCCTCCATGGAACACCAGTCTCTTGGGCCAGGGCCAAACATGATATGATAAATCAAAATGGAGCCTAGACCTAGGCTGGTGTTTGGTAAGAAATAGATGCTCAATAAATGGTTATTGAATGTTAGCGAAAGGGAAAATGCTTTTTCTCTGGCCCCACGTGGTCTTCCAGGTGCAGGAGACCATTCTGATCATGAGGATTGTAGAATACTTTCGAACTTCAAAGCACAAGAGGAGGAGTCAGAGAAGAGAGGAGAGGGCAAGATGGGGGACAAGAGAGTGAGTGGAGAGAGGGAACAAAAGAGGGGAGAAAAAGGAGAGGGAGGGGAGAGGAGAGTGGAAGATGAGGGCCTAATCTAAGCCTGCTGATGGAACACAGAATGTCGTTGAACATCCGGCTTCACGTATTGGTAATGGTTAAAGCATCTTCTGACGCTGACTGAATGTTCTACAAACAAGTAATTAAGGTAATCTCCATCACAGGGGGTGGGGGAGTTGGGAGAAAGAAGCCAAGCTGCAGCATGTTTTGAACAGCTGGGGCACAGAAGAAATACTGGAAGCAGAAAGCCACATGCAGCATCCCGTGAGCTGGCATTTTCATAGAATTTAAAAATAAATGCCAAGCAATGGAACACAATTGTTGTAAGGGACCACATTGGATTATGTGCTATCTTGGTTGCTCAAGGGACAGAAGAATCTAGATGCTACCTTGGCAATGATATAGAGCAACTGCTATGTACATGGCTAGCTTGTGAGGGTAGCCAGGATGGAGAACATCACACAGGGAGAAGAACATCTCAAGCCCCACTTTTAGTGTAAGTTTAGAGTTCGTGAGCTGGAGAGGTGGAGACAACTTAGCAGTTAGAACACTGACTGCTCTTAGAAAGAACCCATGTTCCATTCCCAGCATCTATGTGACATCTTACAATCATTTGCAGTCCTGCCCCAGGAGATTCAACGCCCTCTTCTGGTCATCTTTACATAAAAGGAAAGTTTATCAAGTATCCTCATTAACTTCTCAATGGGACATTTCTAGTTATTCTGAAGTAGGTTTTAGGCAGGCATGAAAAAGAGAGGGGGGAGGGAGAGGGAGATGGGGAGAGGGCAAGAGAGAGGAGAGGCAGAGAGAGAGACGACAGAGAGACAGAGGAGAGGCAGAAAGAGACAGAGAGAAAGAGAGCGAGAGAGAGAGAGAGAGAGAGAGAGAGAGAGAGAGAGAGAGAGAGAGAGAATCCATAGACTTCCTCCTGGCTTTTTGCCTGTGCTGAACATGTTGTCTCACTGGACAAGTTTCAGAGCCATCACATGTCATCCATCCTGTCTGCCCACTTTTCAACCCCTATCAATCAGTGTGGTGACTTGGGAAGACTCCTCTCCTCCACTCCACTCCCCTCAGAAAAAGGCACAGAGCATGACTCTGGGTGTGTGGGGAGCATTGGTCCCAGTTTCATTAGCTTTTTTCTTAGGTCAGGTATTAAACACATCATGCCATCCTATAATGTAAAGTCAATGCCTGCATCAGCTCAGGGCTCTCGGGTCCTGGGTCCTGAGAGAAGAGGTTGGTGCTCTTAAAGAATCCCCTAGTTGGTGAGTGGAAGGCATCTACCACCTTCCCTCCTAGGCTTACTAGCCGTGCGTTCACTTTCTCGATTCCTTAGCCCTGATGTCCAAGCAGGACTGGGCAGGCTTTCCACGCTCAGGTGCCCTCAGTCAGCCGCCCTCCATTTCTGTCTTCACATGCGTGTCGCTCACCTTCTGTCTCCCTTCCCTGGTGACTACAGCCGACCTTCAGGCAATCTGCCTGCTGCTGAGTCTTTAACTCCCTGCCTCTTTTTGGGAGAAACAACAGGCTAGAGCGCAGAGGGAACGTTCCTGATAAATAAAAACAAGGTGATTTTTAAAAAATCCAGTTATCGGTGATATTGACAAGTTCTTCTAAGTATGCTTCCTAATATATTTGCACGAGAATGTTATTTGAAAATGAGCACACCCCTTCCAAAATTCACTAATTTATTAAAGACTAATACTGATGGGATTTGGAGGAAACAGGAGCCCACGTTGGACTTAAACCTGACCAGGAGAAAAAGGACTACATCTAAATGCTGGGTTCCTACTGGGAATTTGCCCAGAGCAGTTTGTCCACAGAATAAAGTGACATGTCTGAGCCTTTACTGTAGATTTTGTGTCCTGGGAAATAGATATGACACTCTTTCTAAAAGAGACTGAAAATGAACACTTTAAAAACAGTCACAGTTCTATACTTTAATTACCTTATTACTATTGTTTCACAATAGGATCATGGAAAGTTTATAAAAAAAAATTTATATATCCAGACTTGCAATCATTCTATTCCCATGTTTACCCTGTATTCAGAAGGAGTCAGACAAAGCCATATTAACTTCTGCTTCTGGGCTGCAGCATTTCACCAGCACATTAAGCAAACATGGGATCTACCGATGAAATGTATTTATCATGTCCTTCACCATCTGTCCTTGCAACTGAACCAGAATAGGATGCTGCTGCAGAGCCAGTGCCTGGCCTGGAGCAACCACTTACAACTTATGTAGAAAAGGGCTTTTAATTTGGAGAGAGAAGAAACTGAACAAAAAGTTACATGAGAAGAGGAAAAAATCTAGGCTATCATGATTGCTAGCTGGATAGCTGCTGTTGATAATCTACAACAACAACAAAAGAACCTAATTAAAGTAATTCAGACTTTTCTCACACTCTACTCTGAGCAAACACCACTGGCATATCCTTCCCTGGGGGTGAAATCTTGGACCTGAACCAGTAGGATCACTCAGCTGGTAAAGGGCACCTGTCACCAGGTTTGGTGACATCCCCAAGACCCACATGGTGGAAGGAGAACCAACTCCTGCTGTTTGTCTTCTGACAACACACAAGAATAAATAAATAAATAAATAAATAAATAAATAAATACATGTAATTTAAAAATTCTAAAAATGTAGGACTTGTTCTAGAGTGTTTCAAGTTGTATCTGGTAGATCATCAAATGGGTCTTTCACTGAATCATTAAAATGTCTACCACATTCGAAGACTCACGAAAGGGCTGCGGTGTGTCTCAGTTGTCAGGGCTTGCCTAGTAGACAAAGCTGGTTCAGTCACCAGCACCACATAAAAGCAGACACGGCAGCATAAACACCTGCAATCCTAGCAGTTTGGAGGTGGAGGCAGAGCATCAGAGTTTTACGCTCACCTTGCCTTCATAACAATTGAGTCGAGCCTGGAATGCCTGAGACCATTCTCAAAAACAGGAACAGGAAAGTACCACTTCCAGACTAGCCATCAAAACTCCAACTTATAGCCAGTTGGTGTTTCTCTTCGCTGCGCCCAGCGCAGGTTATATCTAGACTTAAAGTCTAGAACGAGGGCAGAGTCGGGGGTCAGCTTCTTTCTGGTTTTCTAACTCCTCCTCCGCTCACTAGCTATGGCCTCTCCCAGTTTAGGTCCCTTTATAGAGGAAGCAGATGATCTAAGAGGAGCGACAGGACTGTGGAGCCTGTTTTAGCTGGTACTCCAGCCGTGGACTCTAAGAACGACTAGTATCCACAGTTTATTCTTCTACCTGAATAGGTTCTTCAGAAATACTCAACTGGGAACTTCTACCCAGTGGGGAAAGGCCTTCTCCTGAACTGACCGCTGAGGATTCCTTAGCCCCTCCTGCAAGGATTTAGCATTCGTTCCTCTAGCTTAGATAAGATGGTTTTTAAGACAATCCAAGACATTTTCCTGTCACAGCCTCAGTATGGCCAACAAGGATCTATCCCACAGAGCAGCTACTTCTGAACTATCTTTGCCACCTCCCCTTCCTGTGTCCACACCCCTCCTGTGTCCACGCCCCTCCTGTGTCCACGCCCCTCCTGTGTCCACGCCCCTCCTGTGTC
>JADRCD010189166.1:0-13683 GCA_019843815.1 Montemys delectorum
TTAGCCCTCCCCATACACACAGGCCAGCTCTAGCCTTAGCCCTCCCCATACACACAGGCCAGCTCTAGCCTTAGCCCTCCCCATACACACAGGCCAGCTCTAGCCTTAGCCCTCCCCATACACACAGGCCAGCTCTAGCCTTAGCCCTCCCCATACACACAGGCCAGCTCTAGCCTTAGCCCTCCCCATACACACAGGCCAGCTCTAGCCTTAGCCCTCCCCATACACACAGGCCAGCTCTAGCCTTAGCCCTCCCCATACACACAGGCCAGCTCTAGCCTTAGCCCTCCCCATACACACAGGCCAGCTCTAGCCTTAGCCCTCCCCTACACCAGGCTTATGTCCTTGAATGTGTCACTTTAATCCTCTGAGCATCTGTGTGTCAATCTGGAAAATACAGCAGTAATCCTAGAAAACTCTCACAGATTCTAGGAACCACAGGGACTGGGACCCCTACTCCTTTCTCCCAAGTCCCTTTGTCAGCTTTTAGAAGAAATATCTCCTCAGTGGTGTTCTTGAGCTATGACAGAAGGCGAAAAAGGGAAAGTCAGGTTCTTTGGGGTGAAATGGAGCATTTAATGATGGATAAGCAGAAAGATGCCTGATAGGCCTTTTTCTTGTGTTGTGTGTTTGGCCAGTCTATCAGAAAATCCTGGCATGCTAGTGACTACCCACACTGAAAAGGGCGGAACTTGGCTCCCCTGCCCTTCCAGCTGTAAGAGCTTGGAAGAGAAGCTATGGGGTAAAGCGTCTTTCATTTCCCTCTGGAAGCTGGGGGAGCACTGGGCTTAGCATTTGCCAACTGTGCAATGTGGGCTGCCTTCTAAAAGAGGCCTTTTTTTTGTGGACATCTTTTAGGCCACAGTACCCCGTTGGCATTCATGGCCCCTTGGAACAAGGCCTGCTGGAAAGTCTGGTACTAACTGCACCGGCATGGGAAGAAACTCATTTGCTCATGGGGGGGAAAAAGGCTTCGGAATGGCCTCAGGGTCTTTAGTTACGCTGAGATCTGTTTGCCTTCCTGCCTGTTTTCCCTCCTTCTCTCTCTGCAAGCATAGCGCATACCATGGACACTTACAACCAGGATGCCAGGAAAACAAAACCAAAAGGAGCTAAAGAGAACCAAGCCCAAGAAAACAAGAAGAGAAAATCAAAATCAGATAAAAGAGGACCACAGCTGTGTGGAAATGAAGGCCACACACATGTGATAGTTGAAATTCAAATTCAGCTACCTAAAATATTGCTAGCGTCAAAGCAAGAATGGGCTATGCCGTTCTTCCAATGCCTCTTAGTATTAGGGAGGAGAAAAGGGTCCGACAGCTCGGAGGAATACGCGTTTGGACATACTTTCAGCACCTACTAAATGCTCACCAAACGCCAAGGCCTAGCGGAGCCTGGGGGAAGAAAGCACACCTGCACGCTCAGTGTGCGTCAAACACCGTGCCTTCGAATGTGCGCCTGTTGTGTGCATGCACTCTGTGCGCTTAGTAGTACCTGTGTTATGTCAGACACTATGCTTGCGTCTGCGTGTGTTTGTCTGTGTTTATGTGCAGGCATGTGCGCGGTTAGTCCGTATGCAGGTGTGCCTGCACAGGGCTACCAGAGGACAACCTCAGCTGTTGTTCCTTAGCTGCCAACTGCCTTTTTCTTTTTAATCTTAAAAAAAAAAAAAAAAAAAAAATGAGGGCCTGGAGAGATGGCTCAGCAGTTAAGAGCACTTCCTGCTCTTATAGAGGACCCAAGTTGGACTCCCAGCATCCACATCAGGCAACTTGTAACTCGGTGTGCAGGGAGTCCTTGAGCACCTGCGAGCATGTGGTACACAAACTCGTGCGGCAAGCACACATGCACACACAGGCAGATAAATACATCTTTTAAAAAGATTTTATTAACATTTTATTACATTTATTCATTTGTTTATTTATCTTTTATGCCATGGTGTGTGTGTGTGTGTGTGTGTGTGTGTGTGTGCGGGCCAGAGAACCATCTGTAGGACCTTTACTTGCTGAATCATCTTAGCACACCTACTTCTTTTTTTTTTTTTTTTTTTTTGAGACAGTTTTTCACTAGCCTAGAACACACCAAGTAGGCTAGGTTAGCTGGTTAATGAGTCCTAGGAATACACACGTCTCTGCCTCTCTAGGTCTGGGGGCCTTTCTGCAACTGAGGTTCCTTCCTCTCAGACGACTCTAGCTTGTGTCAAGTTGACATAGAACTAGTCAGCACACCGTGGCTGTCCTGGAACTCTCTGCAGACGAGGTCGATTTGAACTCACAGAGATCCTCCTGCTTCTGCTTCCCCAGTGCTGGGATTAAAAGTGTGTGCCACCATGCCTGGCTTCATTTACATCTTAAGTCTCTGGAGGGGATATTTCAAGCTGACTTGAGCAGTATCTGGTTAGCCAGGGTGGACAAGCCTTTCTCAGGACTCTAGACACAGACAGTTAAGTCTCCCCAGGTCATACAAATCTGATGACTGTGCAAAACCCACCCCTGAGAGCCAGAGTGACATAGAGTCTCTCTCCGTGAAAACTGTACTTCGTCCCAAAGCCCAGCTTTGACTTCATGGTCTCATATTTCTCTCCAGCCTTTGTGAGAGATCATTGCACTGCATTCAACAGAAGGCGTATTTGTATGTGTACATATGCTTGAGAGAAATTTACTGAAAAGATGTGGGTATGGGACCAGCTGGCAGCTCTTTCCATGCCAGGATCTTCTCTTGTAATGCTTGCCTCCCAGCCAGGGAGGGATGCTTGTAAGGAACGCCGCGCAGGGACACACTGGCACGTAACCTCTGCGTTCCTTCCCTGAAGAAGGGAAGTCCTGACCGTAGGAAGGGAAGACTTTCCAGAGAAGTTCAAGGGAATTCGGTCTGGCCACAGCACGAATCCTGCAGAGTGAGTCAGTGCCGGGGATTGAAGCCAGGGTCTCACACGTGCTAGGCAAAGCCCTTATCACTGTGCCACATCCCCAGAGGGATTACCTCATTGATCTGTGTGCGCGGTCCGTCGCTCATTTAAACTCATGACTAATTCTGTTTACTGATGGATCCCCAGCATCTGGTCCATTCTTCCTTCCTTCCTTTCTTTTTTTAAAGATTTAGTTATTTTATTTTATGTGTATGAGTACACTGTAGCTGTGCAGTTGGCCGTGAGCCATCATGGGGTTGCTGGGAATTGAACTCAGGACAGCCCCCACTCGCTCCAGCCCCTCTCGCTCTGCATAAAACACTGTTGCTGTCTTCAGACGCACCAGAAGAGGGCGTCAGATCTCATTACGGGTGGTTGTGAGCCACCATGTGGTTGCTGGGATCCGAACTCAGGACCTTCGGAAGAGCAGTCGGTGCTCTTACCCGCTGAGCCATCTTGCCAGCCCCTGGTCCTTTCCTGTACACTGAGCGCGTTTGGAATATATCCTTCTCTTGGACCAGTGGGTCGTTGCACCTGCAGGCTAGGCCACATGTAATGGCCTCCCTGTTGTGACAAAAAGACCTGATAGCGGTAGCTTAAGGAAGGAAGGAAGGAAGGAAGGAAGGAAGGAAGGAAGGAAGGAAGGGTTTTTCCTGGTCTACAGTTGACAGGATATGTCCCTGGAGAAGCGGAACGGCAGAAGCAGGAGGCCGGCTGGTTACACCATACCCCCAGCCGGGAAGCACAGAGCGAATAGGAAGTGGGGGTGGGTTGTCACACCTCAAGACCCACCCCCAGTGATCCATTTCCTCCAAGTGTTCGAACCCATGTGCCCTATGGAGGATATCTCTCATTCAAATCACACCTAATTCCTGACCCAGCCCTGGCTTTTCTGCTTCCGTTGACCTCCTGGGAGGCTGACCTAAGACTTAGGCCAATTAGAGCTTTCCTTGCAGGAGACCTGGGTGAGACAAGTTCTGGAAAGCACAAACTCTAAGCAAGCGGGGGTGGGGGGTGGGGCTGGCTCCCGCGTTGCCTGAGAGGCTGGGATTCCACTGGGAGACCGGCAACCAGTTACCTCCGATTCAGCGGGATGGATATGGATGGCCCCGACGAAGCCAGCTCTGGGCTGCTGGGGACACAGAAGAGCTAAACGCACTCGCCTTCTGGGAATATTCTGGGCGGCTTGCCGAGGAGAGGACTGAGTGGAAGCAGGAGTAAGAGCATCAGGGTGAGGCAAGATCAGTTGAGGTCTCATCCCTGGGGCTACCCAAGATGCTCCGATACCACGGTCTGCCTTCTCCCTCTATGACAGACGGAGCTGCAGGCTTCGGTCCTGTGGGACTCCCAGCAGTGGGAGTTGGGTGGAATACACTTCCTGTTCCTCTGGTGCCCTCCATCCCTGCTCTTTCACATCTTGTCTGAGGACAAGCCCTTCTTCTGGCAGACTCTGTGCCAGCCACTCCCTAACGTAAAAGATGAAGCCACAGGCTGAGAGCATCTCAGTGGGTAGAACCCTGTCCTAGCACACACGAGGCCCTGGGTTCAATCCCCAGCACCCCATAAGACCAAATGTGGTACAGGCCTGACACCTGGCAAACACAAAGTCCTCCCCAGCACTGCATGGAGCGGGCGTGACGGCACACACTGACTGTCCGAGCCCTTGGGAGGTGGAGGCAGGAGGATCAGAAATTAAAAGTTGGTCTGATGAGTTAGTGACACATTTCCTCCACAAGCATAAGGACCTGTGTTTGTATCCACAGAACCCCCTCAGAAGAGGGACTTTAAATATGCCAAGTCCCTCTCTCTTCCACCAGAGGTCTGTCTCCATCCTTCTTCAAAGTGACTCTTAATCAGCAGCCCAGGCAGCCTTTTGTTTCCTGGCCTTTGTCACCTGGATCTTAGGTCCCCGGGCCAGTGGTGACCTGGACAATGCCTGGCACTGGCTGCTCTGGGTCTGCTCTACCCATTGTCATAACACACCTAAGGCAGGCGCTAGGAACAAGATGCCATTTGAAGAAGTGAGCAATGGGAAGTAATGTCTGAGAGTAGCAGTATCTCTGGTGGGTGTCTGTCCCTGTGGGGTGGTTACCTAAGTTCTGCCTCCCGTCCCCCACCGTCCTTTTCCCCTGGACTTGCTCTGGAAGGAGGAGCCATGAGCTCATGTCTCAGAAATGCTTTGAAGATGAGAATCACTGAACATTTCCCCCAACAGCCTTCAATTTACTTTTTCAGCATTCTCTCTGGGTTGTCAAGCCTTTGTAGTTATTTTTATAAATAGCAATCACTGGCTGCTTCCATTTTTACCCAGGACGGTTCCACCTCCGGCTGGATCGGATGTCATTTTGCAACCGACAGCCCTCTAGGCTGGACTTGCCCCTGTTTCTCCCGATGATGCCTTCTCTGCATTGAACCCACCCCCATTGTCACTAGTGCATTTGCAATGCCTTCCTGTCTGCGTATAGCCGAGCTTTTAGTCTGTCATGGTTGCTCCGCTCTTCCCACAAGGTCCAAGTTCTCCAGGCTGTCACCCAAAGCTACCCACCACTCAGCCATTTCACACTTGCTCAGCTGCACTCCCAGCCTTGTCCCTTACCACACTTGGGCTCAGACACCTTGAACTTTCTGATATTGCTTAAGGCAGAAGGCTCAGTTGAGGGCTGGAGATGTAGCTCAGTCGGGAGAGTTCTGGTGCTTTTACAAGCTCGGCACTTGAGAGGCGGAGGCAGGAGAACCGGAAGTTCAAACTTGGGCAGGGAAGATGGCTCAGTGGGTAAAATACTTGCTATGTAAATATGAGAACCCATGCAAAGACTGGATGCAGCAATCCATGTCTGCAATACCTTCTGGGGTGAGACAGAGGCAGACACAGGAGAGCTCTGCAAGCTCATGGGTCAGCTAGCCTGGTGGGCACAGAGGCAAGGAGGCCCTGCCTCAAGCAAGGTAAGAAAGAGGCTAAGCCCCACTCCTGAGGTCCTACTCCTACACCCCTGCTGTGGCTTGCACATGTCTACATTCACTCACACAAGGAGGTCGAAGAGCATTTTCAGTTACTAGTGCATTGGAGGCCAGACTGGGGTACATCGGGACCTTTGTAGAAGAAGGAAGAGGAAGTTGAGGGAGAGGAGGAAAAGGAGAAAGGAAGGAAGCCTTATGTAATGTCTCTCCTAGGTTACGAGAGGGTTCATTAAGTTCATAGAAACCAAAGTAAATTTAGGCCTGTGAGACGGCTCTGGGGTAAAGGTCAGTGTTGTACAAGCCCGCCAACTTGAATCTATGTAAAAGTTGAAGGAAAGAATCCATCCTACAGAGACATCCTCTCACCTCTTCGCACAGGTTGCGACACACGCTTACACACACCACGCGTACACACACAGACAGACAGGCACAGACATACATGGACACATACACACACTGAAAATTGTTTAAAAAGAGGAAAAGTGTGAGTCTAGTGTCTACCTTCCTTTATAGGCAGGAGCCCAGGCTCCTTCACTAACGCACATTCTAAAATAAAGTCGTTAAATCATACAAAGGTGAGTGGGGTCTAACCCAGTGATACAGCAGCGCCCGAGGCTACTGGTTCAAGAAGTGTCATGCCTATGTCTAAGGGTCTCTTTCTCCTCCAGCCCTCCCCGCTAAGGGAAAACATCGCCTCAGATTTAGGGGACGATCTTGGGGAGTCCTTGCGCGTCGTTTGACGTGCCATACCTAGATAATAGTATTATTGTGTGAGATTAGCTCTTTTACACTTGCGATCGACTTCTGTCGATCGTGTGTGGGAGTCACATGCCAGCCGATGAACAGAGGTCAGAGGTCAGAGGTCAGAGGACAATGCATGGGAGTCTGTTCTCCTATCTCACCAGGTGGGTCCTCAATGACAAAAATAAATAAAAAAAAAAAAAAAAAGGAAAGGACTGCTCCTAGACGTGGTTGGGGAGAAGGCTTACTGTAGATATGTGGGAGAGCATAGGCAGAGGCAGACACATCTGGAAGAGTCCAGAGTGAACAGGATCCTGAGCTGTATTAAGAGAGGGGGAGGGGGAGGGAACCAGCTGCAGTAGCCAGAGACCCAGAAGAAAGCGAGTTAAACAACCCCCCACCCCAGGACCCTGTAACAGGTAGGGGCTGAGGGATGCTGGGAGATTCTGGTGGCCAGGTCTGCTTTGACATGTGAAGTGGGTAGCTCAGGCTAGGTTTGAAACCTCAAAGGTCCCAGGTATAAAACTCAGGCTATCAGGCTTGACAGCCCTCTCTGAGTGTGTTTAAACTCCGCGCATGCTAACTTGCTTATCTGCCAGTGGGTTATCACGTCTAACCAATTAACCCTTGGTTTCTCCCTAATGGTGGTAATATTCTGACCTTTGCACTGAAATTACAGGCATGCACCTCCATGCCTGTTTTATGTGGTGCCGGGAGTTGAACCTGGGACACTGCGTGCGAGGCAAGCATTCCACCAGCTGAGCCACGTTCCTAGCCTCTAGTCTACATTTTCTTGAGTGCCTAAAGTGCTGGTGATTTTTCAAGTATCACTCCACTGAACATTTCCAACACCCAACAGGAAGACACTACCAAACGCATTTTGTAGAAGAGAAACTAAGCAGTTATATTTGTTTTCTCTGTGAGGCACAAGCCTGAAGTGATTCTGTCCTAGCCCTGCCCCCCGCCCCTGTGTTGTTTTGAGGATTAATATAAAATCTCCTGTTCACTATCTCTAACAATGTATTTAGTGGATAACACGACTTTCTGGTTAGTTTCGGGATTCTAAAAGCCCCTCGAGGATGCTCCAGGGCTTGTAGGTTGGACGAGACCGAACAACACCATGGCCTGCCTAGCACCAGCCTGCCTTCCAAGAGCTTGGAAGGAGGAGCACGGAGCTGCTTGTCAATCTTTCTGTGCGAGCGTGCGTGCGTGCGTGCGTGCGTGCGTGCCTGCGTGCGTGCATTTATATCTGGAAGCCAGTCATCTATCTCCAATGTTCCTCAGGTGCTGTCCAGCTTGTTTTCTTTTTCTTTCTTAAATTACATTTATTTGTTCATTGTGTGGGAGCGAGGAAGCGCTCAGCCCACAGTGATGTCAGAGGACAACTCCAGGGAGTTGGTTCTCTTGTTCCACTTGGTGAGTTCCAGAGATCAGATCTATATCGGCATGCAAGTGTTCGCCCATGAACACCTCCGCAGTCTCACTTTTTAAAAAAAAAAAAAAATTTTTTTTTTTTTGAGAGCGTCTTTCACTTGAGCGGGAGCCTTTTGCTATGCCGAGACTGTCGAGCTGTGTGTGCCAGTTGTCCACTTGTTTCAGCTTTCCCAGCCCTGGGATTACAAGTATTTGCACCACCACATGCAGCTTTTTATTTTATTTTTTTAAATGTGGATTCTGCAAAATCAAATCCACGCAAGCGCTCTTCTGACTGGAGTCCACCTTTCTGTTCTGACTGAAGCCTGCTCCCCAGCACACTGCTGCTTACTCTTTTGGCCCCTTTCCCTTCCTGTACTTAGGGATTCTGAGGAGAGGCAGAGGAAGGATGTGAATATCTTCAGGTGCCACTTGAAGCTTCTTCTCCCATGGGTTTTATGGGTCCCTCTATGGCAGGTATTCAGATACCATCTCCAGCGGACAATGTTTCTGGAGTCTGTCCTCTGGCCTTCCTCCACTCCTGCTGACAGTGAAAGGCCCTTTGTATGGGAAGTGCTATGGAACAGCCCAAGATATACAGGGCCCCTGAAGTCATAGACACATGCTAGGTATGTGAACTGCTCGCTAGGTATGTGAACTGCTCGCCTGAAGCCCCCTTCCTTCGGACGGCCGTCTCGAGCGAGGGACAGACTTCTGACAGGCTCACATCATCGGGAGGAGGTTCTCCTACACTGACTCCCCCCCCCCCCCGATTGAGGAGACGTTCCTCCCAAGCACTCCCTGAAATTACAATTCCTCCACTCTGGTGAACTTTCCCCAGGAACTCTGTCTTCGGCTCATATGGTCTGAAATAGTGGGAGGGCCAGGACGTGGGTCACTCTAGCAGAGCTGAGTTGGTTGCAACTGGTTAAGTGGAATATATTTATTTTTACTGGGTAAAATCCACATGACAGGAAATTTACCACTGGAGAGCAAACGATTCAGTGGCATTTGGGACATTCGTAGTGTGGTGCAATCCCGTGTCTCACCTTGTTCTAAGGCCTTTTCCTCACCCCATCTCCTCACCCTATGAAGCCATCAGAGGCTTCCCAACCCCTCTCCTCTAGCCCCCGGGTGATGACCAGTTGGCTTTCTGTCTTGATGGGTTACAAGTGTGGTGCATAGTGGTACCTCTAAAATCATCCGTCAGGAGCCATCAAGAGCTTCTGGTCGTTGTGGCGATAAACTCAAAGGGATTGAGGTGTGGGGCAAGAGCTTTAGCTAGAAATCACCAATCAACAGTCGACAGTAACAATCTCAAAACAGCCCTTGTCACAGAGTGTCTGTTAGGCCTAGACATAGTTAGAGAGCGTAGTCGACAGGTATATTTCTCATTTTTTAAAAACATGTATCTGTGTGTGTGTGTATGAGTGTGTGTGCATGTGTGAGTGTGCATGTGTGTGCGTGTGTGTGCATTGAGTGTACATGTGTGTGCATGTGTGTGTGCAGGTGCATGTGTGTGTGTGTGCATGTGTGTGTGTGTACACGTGTGTGCAGGGGGGGGGTGTATGTCATGGTTATGGTAGTAATAAGAGTGTGCCATGCACGTGTTGATGCTTGATAGTTGCTGCTGGAGAGACTAAGATTAAAAGACGCTGAAGGCTAGCCTTCACAGAACTCAGGTCCTTCCTAGCCTGAAGAAAAGACAGGCAAGAGCCACACCTACCAAACAGTGTGGATCCTGCTTAAACACAGATTCCAACACACTTACATCGATGTAGGCGTCTTGGGAACGTTTGAGAGACCATGACTACAGGCTGGTTATTAGATGCTCATAAGGCACGTATGCTCTTGAACACAGGTATGGAGGACTTCACACAGGAATTATGTAAGAGAGAAGGCAGCTTTGTGTTGAGAGGCACATGTTGAAACCATTCAGCAGAGCCAGGGTGGTTGGGAATTTTTCCCCACAAAAATAAAAATAGACGAAGCAAGAGTGGCATCCGTGGCTGCATCTAAGTGATGGGTGTCGGGAGTTTACTGTGCTGCCTGCATGAGTCAGGATCTACCCCGAGGAGAAACCGCCCGGAGATATTTAAAGCACGTAGCCTAGGAGGCAGAATTCTGCTTACAGGGTAGATGGAGACCGGAAGCCAAACAGAGAACTCGGAGTTGAGATTGTCACAGCCGGCCTGGGACTGAAGGGCAAGAGCCAGAAGGTGCTGCCCCTGGAGCCAGGGGTGGGGTCACTGACTGAGTGGGTACCCCAGTAGGCCTTCTGGATGTGCAGTACCTCAGTGACAGTGGGGACACTATCTATGGTGTCTGGCCTCCATTTTCGCTGGTATCGCCTCTCAGGCCCCATTCCACAGTCTGCTTAATTTTGTGTGGTGCTGGGAATCCAACCCAGGGCTTTGTGAGTGTTAAACAGGCATTGTAGCAGCTAAACCACATCTCAGGCCCCATGCATGCCTCTTAGAGCTCTCACCCATAAAGCACTTTGCCCATGGCATCCTGTTGCCTGAGGTCACCATGGAGACTCCTTAAAGTCGTCGGAGAGCCTTGGACAACGCAGCTCTCAGGGCACAGGCACTGTTTGAGGGCAGCCGGCACTCTTTTAGATAAGTCAGTGATGTACTCTCGGACAAATAAAGCAAAGGCTGTACCGCGTCAATACGGCCAGTCAGTGAGAACCCAGAGTGAGTCAACTGCTGTAGCCCGGAGCCATCGGCTCTGAGAGCCTGGGGAGATTTGGCCTCATTTCCCACAGTGGTCCTGCTGATGACCTACCCCAAATCCATTTCCTCAGTGTTCCTATGACTAAAACAGAGACTTTGTTCAGGCCCACAATGTACCTGGCAGCTAAAAAAAGGCTTGCTTCCTAGGTCCTCTTGAAGTTACCGGTGACCTCGTGATCAAGTTTAGGCCAAGGAGATACAGGAGTCCTTGGGCCATGTGATCCTTCCAGAACAAAGAGGCAAGCCAACCACAGTGGCAGCACAACTCTGAGCCCGGAGTTGGGGTGTGTTCAGCTGAGTACATAATTGTTGCTCCAAGCAAGCTAACAAACAAAACAGCTACTCAAACAGAAATGCGATCAAACTTTTGCTCAACAAAAAGGGGGAGGCTCAGGTGGATGTAAGTAAGATGGTAACTAAGACCCCGGCCTGCACAATGCCAGGACCGAGGGAGAAGAGGAAGAGATGTGGGAGAATGGATATGGGCCAGTGGGTGGCCACCTGAGCAGAGACCATGGGGCTGGAGGGATGGCTCAGCGGTTAAGAGCATTTGTGCCTCATGGAGGGGACCCAAGTTTGCATTTCTGAGTTCACCATGGGCAGTTTACAGCTGCCTGTAACTCCAGCTTCTGGGGTTTCAATGCTGTCTTCTGGCCCGTATACTCACTCACTCACATGTACCTGATCCTCCCCTCGATATACATATAAAAATACACACTGGGGTGTGATGGCCTTTAATCCCAGCACTTGGGAGGCAGAGCAGGTAGGTGACTGTGAGTTTAAGGCCAGCCTGGTCCACAGAGCAAGACTCCAAGCTAGAGATACACAGTAAGTAAGGGGACAGGTATAGTGGACACACTCTCGTGGGACCCCCCCCCCCCGCAGTGAGGGACACCCTGGGGGACTTCTACGTTTGTAACACTGGCGCTTGTTCCTAGAACATGACAGTGGTGATCAACTGTCATTCCCGACATCAGGCTATGTCCTGTGGCCAAGGTAATAAATATATATGTGCGCACACTCACATGCACGTGTGACTAGCTCTAAGCAGTGAGAAGAGAGAGAGAGAGAGAGAGAGAGAGAGAGAGAGAGAGAGAGACTGAGAGACTGAGAGAGAGAGACAGAGAGACAGAGAGACAGAGAGAGAGAGAGAGAGAGAGACAGAGAGAGAGAGAGAGAGAGACAGAGAGAGAGACTGTAGCTGGGACGGTGCCTCTGGTGGTAAAGTGCTCACCGTGCAATCCCTGGGGGAAATCCCAAACAATCTCTTGCTTTAGCGAAGTGAGAGTTTATGTTGAGCAGCTTTTGTTGCTCTCCCTAGCCTCGGGTCACATGTGGCCCATGGGCTGAGGTTGGACACACATTGTGGCAGAGAGGAGCTGGTCAGAGGCCACCTGGCCCAGGCCCACAGAGGGCAGAAGACGAACCTGTCCATTCACTACCTTTCAGCTGCTTACGGAGTGTCAGGAGCAAACCAGTCACAGTACAAGGCTTTAGTCTCAAAGCCTTCCTTCCTTCCTTCCTTCCTTCCTTCCTTCCTTCCTTCCTTCCTTCCTTCCTTCCTTCCTTCCTTCCTTCCTTCTTTAGCTCACAGCTAGAGCAGAGACTTTCCCATGTGACTTCGGGGATCTGGGCACAGGGCTAGTCTCTCTCTCTCTCTCTCTCTCTCTCTCTCTCTCTCTCTCTCTCTCTCTCACACACACACACACACACACACACACACACACTGACCTCCATCTGGCATCACAGAGAACACAGTGATTGTATTCATCAGCCCATTCCATGATTGGATAAACTGAGGAATTCAGTCGGAGAGCACAGATTCTAAGAAATGCTACCTCCTCCCTTTCTAAGCTGGGTGAGAGTCTGGCTGAGGAAAAACCAGGCCATCTGAGCTCATGCGGCCTACTTTGTCTAGCTGCCTTCCTCTCCTGCCTGTCCCTCCTCCACTCCTCCTCTTTTAAGATACACATTCTCATAGATTTATAATATTATGAATCTAAAGAATACAGTTCTGTGGGTATACCCAGTGATTTCTAAAGGAACAAGGGTCCAGTGTGCCAAGGACACAGTTCTGTGGGTAGACCCAGTGATTTCTAAGGGAGCAAGGGTCCAGTGTACCTCCTCTCTTTGCTTTTTGTCAGAATATTCTTCCCCTTCCAGGCAAGCATTCTTAGACTATTCTTTCCAAACATTTTCTAAATTTGAGTGTGGTGTTGACACTCTCCTCTCCCTCAGCTGCATCCCTCTTCCCAGAGCATCAGACCATTCTAGACACTAGGCATGGGGCAGTCCAGATGCAGAGCCATTGGGTGAGGGGTGAGTGACTGAGAGGCAAAGTCCAGGAGAGTAATGGCAGATGCACAGCATCCAGGGACCCATGACAGCAGAAGCTGGTACTAATCCCAGCACTGAAGGGCCTTTCCTTCAGACAGGGTTTCACGTATCTCAGGCTGCTCCCTTAAGAAGCCAAGTATGGGGCTGGAGAGATGGCTCAACGGTAAAGAGCACTGACTGTTCTTCCAGAGGTCCTGAGTTCAATTCCCACTACGCAACAGTGACTCACAACCATGTGTAACGGGATCCGATGCCCTCTTCTGGTGTGTCTGAAGACAGCTACAGTGTACTGATATAATAATAATAATAAAAAAAGAAGCTGGGCGGTGGTGGTGCACGCTTTTAATCCCAGCACTTGGGAGGTAGAGGCAGGTGGATTTCTGAGTTTCAGGCCAGCCTGGTCTACAGAATGAGTTCCAGGACAGCCAAGGCTACACAGAGAAACCCTGTCTTGAAAAAAGCCAAAAAGAAGGAAGAGGAAGAGGAGGAGGAGGAGGAAAAGGAAAAGAAGAAGAAGAAGAAGAAAGAAGAAGAAGAAGAAGAAGAAGAAGAAGAAGAAGAAGAAGAAGAAGAAGAAGACGACGACGA